>JAOBYH010218415.1:0-10059 GCA_025403525.1 Umimayanthus kanabou | reverse complement strand
CCTAAAACTGCAAGCCACTCAAGACATGGAAGGTTCTGTAGAAACACAGATACATCAAAGCACAAATCCACACAATGCAGAGACAGTAAACTGGAAGATTTCATCGCATCTGACTGCGCCGAACGCTCTCCGAAACAGCCGGAAAACAGTCAACCATCTTGTATCGCTCGCAGTCAGAATGAGGTCTTGCGGGGGTCTGCAGCATTTTTATTATATTTTCCCCTATGACCGCAAAGAGTTGTGGGTGTAATGTAATATCCTCCTTTCGTGTGCTCTGATTGGTTCGTCAAACACCGAATATCCTGTATTAGCATCGTCACCAAGCCGCTGAAAATGGAGGATTCTGATCGTGCAAAAGGATACTTGAAACATGTGCAGCAATATAAGTTTGTTGCAGCAACATGCTTTATGAAGGATGCGTTACCAGTGGTATCGAAGCTCAGCACATCGTTTCAGAAAGACAAAATTGACCTTTCTTCTGTTCGTCCTCTGGTAACATCTACCAAAGATACCTTAAATGCCTTGAAGAATGAACTCTCCGGGGGACTGACCAATTACACTTGCTTTGCTAACTTTGTTGAACAGTTGCAATAACCAAATGACACATACCAAGTAAAGGAAGTAAGAAATGCAGGGGACACTGCTAGACAATCTTTCCTCACTTCTTCTGGAAGATTCCTTGAGAAGCTTGTTGAAAACCTTGACCAGAGGTGTGCCATTGACAAAGTCTCCCAGAAAGTTCTGCCGACATTGCTACCCACGGAACTGGGTCCTTAAAGGTGCTGCTTGAACATTATGGTGCAGAAAAGTTTGTTGGTGAAAGATCTGCTGGGCCACTCATTGACCCAGAAACTACAAAAAAGGGGATTTCTTGCAGTTCACTTTTTTTTAAAAATCTTACAGACAGCTTAGTATGGAGGACTTCTGTAACTTTTTTCTGAGGGATGAAGTTCTTATTTGTGAATTCTAAGTTTTGCAACCCTTGCTAACATTGCTTTAGTTATACCAGTGTCCAGTGCTGCCTGTGAACGTGGATTCTCTTGCTAAAATAGAATAAAGACTGCACTAAGAAACAGGCTCGAAGAAGAAAACTTGAACATTCTAATGAAAGTTTCAATTGAGGGTCCACCAGTTCGCAAAAGATATCTTCATGGATACCCGTAAGAGGCGGGTGTCTACGTAGACTTGTGTAACACCTCTACAGCTAATAGACAAATGTGCAAATTGTATGGGTAGCAGTCAGATGATGCTAAATACCTTTTCATTCAAAGTATAAAACATAATTTTTTACTGAAAACTGTGATAACTGTTGTGTTTACATATGTTTTTGTACATGAAGAAGATGAATATTCAACCCCTTTGGCTTCCTTTCTTTTACAGATTTATAAAAATCAAAGTTATATGCTTGATTCATTGCACGTTGTGGAGTTGACTGGACTTGAAGTGCTGGAACAAAAGGCTTATTTGCTTTTCTTCGTATTCTTTAACTGATAATAAACTGTATACAATTTGTAGGGTTAGTTTTGCTGAACACCACAAATAAAGCAGCTGCCATTGCAAATGGATATGCTTGGAAATTTGGGTAGAAATTAGTGAGAGGGATATGGGTACCCTTGACAAGCCTTTGAGACCCCAAACAAGCAGGGTCAAGAAATCCCAGGACTCACAGCAAAACCTTCTAGCACAATCCCTGCGACTAAAGAAACTACCACCCAGAACAAGAGCTGCGGTCAGAATGAACATTGAACAAGTATTATTTGAGGCAGAATTCTCTAGCACTCCATCTCGTTTGATGCAGAGGAGAGCCGCTGGTGCTGTGCCCTACATCACGGATATCACAACCAAAACCGAAATAACTACCAGCAAAGCCAAGGCAATGGTCCAGAACCACAACAGTACCCAGACGTTAGTACCAACTGAGAAAAACAAATGCACTCTCTAATGACTTTTTAAGTTTGTAGATAGATTGAGTAACACCAGTACCCTGATATGGCTGGTTTCTACATAACTTCCAGAGGAGTTGATGGTTAATAGCTGGAATCTAGATAACAGCCCATATGCCATGTTTGTTTTGAAAAAAAATATAGTCTGTAATTAGGTAAAATTAAAAAAAACGCGTGCGGTTCTGGTTACAGTGGAAAAAAGATAGCGTAGGTAGAAAGGTGCAATCTTTATTTTTTTGAAGGATCTGTGCATGTCTGTTGAGTGAAGGACGTGGCTGGAGAACCTCTCGCTTGTTTTCTTAAAAAATCGCCGTCTTTGCTACTTTTCTTTCACGTTGTAGCTCAAACAGTAAACTATAATAACGTTTATGAGTGAGCCAACAACCGGCGCAGCAAAACAAACACAATGGAAACGCAGAAAGCTTCATCCGAGGATACAACAAAGCTGGACGAGATAATAAAGAAGATGGATGAAATGCTTAAAGTCAAGGAAAAGCAAGACAAAACCCTCGAGACAATTCTTGAAAAGCTATTACAAACGAACAGGGAAGTGAGGTAAAAGAAGGATTAAATGCACTTGAACAAGATTTGCAGACAACGAAAACCGAACTACATTCCAAAGTTGACCGAAGCCACGTGGATGATATGGCCGACAGAAATGATGACCTAGAAAAGCAGTCGAAAACGCAACAGCCTTGTTATCTGGGGCCTCAAAGAAAAGACTGAACAGGGGATGCCAATAGAAAGTTTTGTCTGAAGAGTTCTTCGGAAAGCACATGAAGCAGAACGATATTGAAGTTATGAGAGCAAACAGAACTAAAATAGCCACACTGTCCATCCACCAAAAAAGTCACAACTTGAGCCGACCCAGACCAATTCATGTCTACTTGCTCCGTTATACAGACAAGACAAGAATTTTAAAAGCTGCCACCAAAGGCCTTAAAGGGAATAATTTTATTGCTTGCCAGATCTACATTACGGATGTCAGTAAACACGTGCGTAGTAGGAGGGCACAGCTCCATAGAGGACCTAGACGACTACAAGAAATGAAGCAATGTATATTTCGCCTTCATTCCCTGGACTGTATCAGCCCAAATATTACAAACTATCCGGAGATGACAGATTAAAGTCTTAAGATTAAACTGACCGACAGTTAATATGATACTGAATGAATTCTTAAAGCCCACAGACTACAAACTTTGGACAACTACTTAGAATGAACACTTGGTAGTAAGTGACTGTACAAGTAAACAATTTTAAAATGCCATTACTTCCTAGTATTGATCATTTTTACACGATCCCTTGAGACACCATCAGGACAGAAAATTGGCGCATGTGACTACAGCAAAATTCTGCAAATGATGTATCGTTGTTTGCCAAGTGGTTTTCTAAATGTTTTTATCAGAATGTGGTCGGACAAGCATTGTATACTTCTTTGCCATGAAATTTTAGCTGTGGACCCATTCACTGGGTCCACCCAAAGAGGGGCGAATTGGAAGGCGATCGCCAACAATTTGATGGCATTCGAATAACCCAAATTAAAAATGGATGTGTGGGCTGTCCGCAAAAAGTGCGCTTATTTGGCAACTTGCCACAAGTCGACTTGCTAATTTTTTTAGTAATGGCACAATATAAAATTGAAAAGGTCAAAAACCCCAGAAATAAACCAAGGTGGTTCGGACGAAAAGAAAAATGAAAATGCAAATGGAGTGCAGGCAGAAACCATGAGGAAAAGGGCAATGGAGTCGCTCGGCTAGAGCCTTGGGAATAAGGGAAATGATCAAGAGAAAGAAAAAAAGGAAGAAAAGGAGAATGGCAGTGACACACTTATGTTTTTAAGAGAATAAAATGAAATGATGCAAGAGATGAAAAAACAGGAAATGGGATTTAATGGAGCCGAAACCAATTGCAGAATTGCACACGTTTTAGGTATCCTACTGATGATCAGTTACTGATTTGCCTTTTATTTCAGCGACATCATAGTGGTCTGTACAGTTTCAATTAAAGAAAAAAGAAATCGAGTTGCACGACAAAAAACACTGCCCAGCAACAGCAACTGCAGAAGCAAAAACAAGATTTTCAGGCCAAGATGCAGGCTAGATGAATAGGCTGACACAAAAGTAAACAACTACCATGGCAACACAGAATGAACATTCATGACCAATTTACTTGCAAAGACGATTTTAAACTTTGGTTGTATAAGTCAAAATATTATTGCGGCGAGCAAGCGAGTCACAACATATTTGCGTCCTGGTGACTCACACACTCACATTATTGTAGAATATTCATTGCTTGGGCAAACAGCTATTGGTTGGATTGATAGACGCTCCAAAAAAGCTACTTGCTTTCATGATAACATTCTAGGAGGAATATCTTTCATTTTAGTGAGCGACCCAGCTCAGTTACCAGCTGTTGCTGATAAGCCACTTTACCATGCCAAACCTACTGGTAGCATTGGTGAACAGGGATATCAGATATACGGCATGTTTGACAAGGTGGTAAAACTCACTGTTAATCATCGTATGCAAGGTGAAGACCCTGAGCAAGTGCAGTGCAGAGATTTACTATCACTACTTCGTAAAGGTGAATCTACTATCGATGATTGGCAACTGTTACTGTCCCGGCAACCAACACAAGTAAGTAACTTAGCTGATTTTGACGATGTTGTTAGGTTGTATCATGGAAAGCAAGAAGTTGCAGAATCAGCCATGTTAATTTAAAAACTTACTAACCTGCAATAGCAGGTTGCTCATGTACATGCCCACCATTCTTCTTCAGCTAAAAACATTAGTGCTGATGACATGTCAGGATTGCAGCCTTTATTGCTGCTAGCAAAGGATGCAAAAGTGATGCTTACAATGAATTTACGGCCATCGGTAGGGCTCTGTAATGGTGCCACTGGGAACGTTGTCGATATTGTATACCAGCATTACCACCAACCCATGATTTACCTGTTACAGTAACTGTACAGTTTGATAACTATACGTGAAACGACACCATCTTGTATGCCGACATGCCCCGTCATTGCTACAGTACAGTCTTTGGATGGTTTCCATGAAAGACAGCAGCTTCCTTTGAGACTTGCATGGGCAATCACAATTCATAAAAGTCAGGGCTGTACCTTGTCAAAGGCATGGAAAGATATTACAAAATATGAAGTCAACTTAATGTCAAGGTACTCAACTTAAAAGGACCAAAGACACAAGCAACAGACAAAGGAGAATGCAATGTGTCTTCAGCTACACTTGTAGACCCAACAGGATCTATTGATTGCTCATTTTGAGGAGAATGGGTATATGGCATAGAAGGTGGAATATACTTACTCACCAACCCGAGAATCAAGGAACACTACTCTACAAAGGAGAAAGCAGTGAATACAGCCAAATTGGGCTTTCAAGTCAAAGAAGCAACACCATTTGAGGAAAACCTCCCACAAGTACAGCCCTCCCTTCTAAACCTAGCTGTCAAACGAACAAGAGTGTCCATCATCGGAATCAACACAATCTCAACGTACTTTCAGTGCCGGGCACTTGCTAGAAAATTAGAAAAAAGATAGAAAACTTATCGCAAGCTGGAGCAAAAAGCAAGCCCTGACGCAATGCAATGGTACGCCAGAATCTTTATTGAAAACACTTTGGCAACAAGTGAAACATTCTACATGTCAGTGTTCAACCAGCAGATTGAAAAACTGCTGCAAATGCAAGGCAAAGAAATTCCACCCAACGAATTCAAAGAAACCCTCGCAGATATGCTGCTAGAATCAGAAGATATAATCCTCACACGCCATGCCAATGCTTTATTTAACTATTGTTTGGCTTTTTTACAATTTTTCCCACTTTCACAAATCAAAGTGTTTTCCTGAATTTCATAACATTTATTTCGATTATTTTGAGAATTTCGGATTTTCGTCTTCATATACAACCTCAAAAACATTCACAATGTGTTTTCTACAGCAATGTTCCTATGCTAACCAACTTAAATGCTCTGGAATTTGACTAAGCAAATTAAAATTATTTTCTGATCGACCGACCTTAGCTTTTGATATATCTTACCAGAAACACAAATATTTTTTACACCTAAAACTACCAAAAGGGCTTTCAAGTATGTTGAACTTACTCTATGGAGCAATAATGATTTAAATTAACAAATCAAATGAAAACAATATATTGGGAATAATTTGAAATACAAAACCATGTATACCTGCGCAACAAGGGGCAAAAAACCTACCCAGTTCATGTAGAGGATATTATGTAAGTTAAGGTGCTGACTCCAAATGATCAAATCAAATCACTGATAAGGAATTTATTCATGCAGCATGCAAACATGAACAAATGAAAAACCTCAATATAATATGTATAGATTATGAACATTTTGTTATAAGCATAAACTATTTTTTGAATAACTGGTTTGTTTAAATCTACCACTGGTGTGACATGTCTAAAAAGACAAACATGTGGCCCTCGATTATAACAAGGGGATCTACAATCAGCTTTCAACTAACCATATTAGTATGTTAAATTTCATCGAAAACACAATGCACATTGACACCAGGACAATGTAAACCATTTCCACAATTATTCACATATTATTGTGCAACAGTAGCTGATAAATAGTTTTTAACTATTTTATTTTTTAATTGATTTTACCAAAGGGAATTTTGAGCCTTTTCATTGTAGATTTACTGGGAGAACTTTCAACTTTCGTATTTGACTAACTCCCTCGTAAGTTGCACATTCTTTTTTTCATGATATTCTTCTAGTCATCAAATGGGTGAATTTATTATAGCGTAGCAGACTATTATTCAAGACCTTAAGATACAATGAAGGGAGATCTGCGACGGGAAGTTGTTAGGACTGGGAAGAGTACGTCGTTTGTCACTGCATGACTTTTCTTTAAATTTAGTGTGAAACACAACGACTACGGGGATTGATTATGACGCGCTTTCAACAAACAAGATATGTTCTTTTGCTTGCATTAGATGATTTAATAGAAGAGGAATTTTTGATGCTGTACGACCTTCATACTTCTAAAAACCCAAATTTCCCATACCACTATTATGAAAAGTTCACTTAGATCTGATCAATCCAGCCGAGTGCAAAGCCGAGTTTGGCATTGAGAAAAACAACCTGACACTACTCTACAATGCATTGGGGATTCATGCGACCATCGAGTGCAGACAAACGAGCATTTGTGATGGCATGGAAGGGATTTGTATGCTTCTTTGTTGAATTGGTTTCCCAGACCGGTGCCAGTGCTAAGCACGATCACCACAACTGTGATGGACTATGTTTATCAACAACACCATCACAGAATCTCCCATTGGAACAGGTTTTTATTAGAGACAAGAAAACTTGAACAGCGTGCAATGGCAATCACACAGATAGGGAGTGCCTTGGACAACTGCTTCAAACTTTTAGATGGAACAGTTCGGCCAATTTGTCACCCAGGTGAGAAACAGCGCATCATTAACAATGGCCAAAAAGAGTGCATGCACTCAAGTACCAGTCTGTGGTTGTGCCAAGTGGAATGATAACTCTTATGTACGGCAAAATTCCTGTGTATCTCTTATTATTCTATTCTATTCTATTCCAATTTATTTTAAAATAATAAAAATCAAATTCCATGACTTTTTTACGACCTTGGTTATTCCTTGAACTTTGCTGTTGAAAGAAAAAATTAGAGCCGAGGGAGCATCTAAATTATTATTAACAAAAAGCTCCATTTTAGAACATTTTTTAGCAAAAACTGAATAATCTTCGTTTTTTCCCAGTTTTAGGATAAAACATTTGGGACTTTAAGATCGAAGAACGCGGATTCGCAGACATGGTTGAACAAGGTATGGCGTCGGTGATGAATGTCTGATTTTTACATTTTAACAGCAACAAACTGAAAACTTTTTGCTTGATTTGATTAGATTTACTGTGGTTTGTTTCTAATTGATTTGTTTTGACAAGAAAGTCGAAAACTAATTGGATTTTCCCACTTGGCAGCACAGAAGATTTCTCAGAGTTTCAGTGGCATGGCAGCGAAGAATCAAAAGAAACAGTATATATTTCAGAATTTACATTTATGCTATGAAAAAGCACACAGTGTTGTAAACATAGTAGTTATAATTTTGCTTTTGTCAGCCTTCCGTCCGTAGAATTTTGTTAGTCATTCACTGTATGTCCGAACACTGAGATAGACTTCTCAGCCATAGCTTTCTGTTTCTCTACTTGCAGAAACATGTCGTGGACAACAGAGCATAACCTAACCCTGTGCAAGGAGATTCTTTTTGTCAATCCATACACCGCAAAGAAAAAATCAGTGTAGAGGAGTGGCTTGTGGCATCTGATAGCAGATAATCTAAATGCAATCGAAAATTCCCGGTTTATAGTGGACAAAAGGGCGGTACACGACCATATACAAGTTCTCATTGATCACTTCAAGAGAAAAGAAGCAACTGAAGCAAGGGAAAGCGGCAGAACCCCTGAACACTCAGAACTTGACAACACCATTGAATAGATTATTGCAATGGAGTGTACTGAATCAAATGACCAAGACAGCTTGGCCGAGAAGAAACAGCAAGACCGAGCAAAGGCCGAAGCTACGAGGCAGAAGGCAATGGAAACTCGGGAAAAGAAAGCCTGATTAAGCGACCACTGGAAGCAGTAAAAAAAGAAGCGGTAGCGATACACTTGTTTATTTGCGTGAAAAAGTAGTACACGAATAAGCATTGCAACAAGAAGAGTTACAGTTCAAACAAGCTCAGCATGACTTGGAAAGCAAAAGAACCGAGGCTTTTATAACACAACAGGCAAGAATGGAGGCTCAACAAGGGGAGATGTTACAGATGATGAGGCAGCAGCAAGCAGAACAAAATCGCTTTATTACGGCTCTCATGGACAAACTTATCAATAAATAACTTTTTATTGCTTTGTATTATGCAATAGTTTGTTGGTATGTTCAGTGATATAACACTACTTTATGAACTTGAGTTTATACTCAAGTCTGATTACTGTTATGAATAAGTTAGAATTTATAGCTTCGTTTATACATGTATTTTCGTAATGTTGGCGTACATTTTAAGACTCCATACCATGTATATTTCCAGGCTATTTCCATGTTCACACGCGTGACTGAGAAACCTTGTATGTTAGTGCAACCATGTTTACATTTCTTGATAACGGTTGAAATTTGAGTAAACATATGCAAACTTGTTGGTTGAGTATTCCCTGAAACAAATACCATTCTTTTTAGTAAAAACTTCGGCTCAAACAAAATACTCCTGCAAGGTTGGTGGATCCAAATAAAAAAACTGCGCTTTTGAGTGCTGATACATACAGGTCAAGGCATTTCGTAAAATTGCACAAACTATGTACATTTTTCTCACCTCACTTAATCCAATCTTTAAATTCTTCTTAAAATCTAAGAATTTAAAATAGTTTATAATATCGCCAAAAATCCACTCAATGAAATAGTGCCTGATATAGCAAATTATAGCTCTCAGTCCGGTAGGAGGCGCTATCTTAGCAGCTAATTCAAATGTGAAAGAAGGAGTAATTCAAAGATATGGCAGATGGAAAACCAAGAAGGCCAAAAATATGCATGTCAAAGATTCTTTGAAGGCTAAGCTTGATGTTTCGAAGGTACTGACCTTCTTCATTTCGACAAGTATCAAGAGTTTGGCACTACCGGGCGGTGCGCAGTGCATGCTGGGGCGGTGAGTAGGGAAAAGTGAGCACCAATTCAGGTTCGCCGTATTGGATTTACTTCGATCTTGAAACTTGACGATTATTTCTTATATGTCCATTCATTCTGTATATTTCCCTGATCTATCTGTGTGTTGGAGCTAAAGCAACAGAAGAAACCTTTTGCGTCGTTTCATATAGAGGTAAGCTTATACTAAGCATATACCGTATACTTTGTAAACTTGTAATGTTATTTAGCAAATTTGAAATCGCTGAGACTTTGCTATTTTCATCGATTTTCAATAAATTTGTGCAGCAATCTCCAAGAATTTTTTAAGAAGCAACAAAAAGAAACGTATCTCGTGATTGCATTTTTAATTCGGAATGCATGAAATGCATTCTGAATTATTGTGGGGGCTCGATTTCACTCCACTGTAACTTTTGGC
>JAOBYH010218304.1:0-10060 GCA_025403525.1 Umimayanthus kanabou | reverse complement strand
GAAGAAGAAGAAGTAGAAGAAGAAGAAGAAGAAGAAGAAGAAGAAGAAGAAGAAGAAGAAGAAGAAGAAGAAGAAGATCGAGAACAAGAAGAAGAAGAAGAACAACAACAACAACAACTAAAACAAAAAAGAGCAACAAGAGCACCAACAAGAAATACGAGGACAAGAATACGAAGAACAAATACAAGACAGGTAAAATATGAAAAAGAAGATCAACAGCAATAGCAAGAACAGCAGCAACAAAAAGAACAAGGGGAGGAAGAAGAGGAGGAAGAAGACAAATGAGAGAGAAAAATGCAAGTAGTCAATAAAGGAGGGAAGCCATGCACAAACAATGTGCATTCGTTATGAAAATCATCGAAAAAACCCCGAATTAAATAGAAAATACACCAGCATTGTTTTGATTTAAAATGAAGCTTGATGAGGTTCGATGAGGAAGTACTCGAGCAAAATACGAGATTGGTTCATTAAAATTATTCTTGTTATTTTTTCCATTTTCCTATGCTTGACCTGCTGCCCAATCTAACAAGTGTTTTCTTTTCGTGTCTCACGTAGTCATTAATAAAATCTCAAAAAGGTATTAAAAGTATAGTTCTCGTACTGTGCAATTATGTTGCATCCAGACTATTCTTACCTTATTTTCTTACTTATGCACTATAGTACAGAATTTTTCAATTTGCGCCTGTATTTTTTGTTTTCAGAAACAAGTGATATATAACTGGAAATAACGAGCATTGTTTCAGTCACATGTGATTAAGCTGCACGCAGTTGATATATTTTGCACCCTTCCTTTCTGTCCCCAAAACCACAAGAATACCACAATCATGTCCTAAAATATTATCGATGTTTTCAATCGTTTCTTTGGGTCAAGTTGAAGTTAAGTAAAAATGAAAGATCCAATATCAAAAGAAACACAATTGTTCATCCGACTGCCTTTTACTGGTATCATAAATATGCAACCACACGATATTTCAAGACAATACAAAGCACCCACTATTTGAAATAAACCAACAGATGCATGTTATGGTTACTAAAAGTATACTTTTCTTGTCTCGAGTTATAAGTATTGTTCATAGCCCACGGCTAGGTGAAATTTGATAGTTTATTTCTCTATCTGGGAACACGTAATGCGTCTTTATATAAACGAATTCAGTGTTGAATCCAAGTTACGTAAATCAAGAATCTCCACTGAACTGGTGTGAAGGCAAGCATAATTTGGGGTTAACATTTTTACACTAACCACTTTTGAACTTGTAAACCGCCCCACCTTGATGCTTCACTGGTTTATTTCAACCACGTGGCACACTGTTGATAACTTTGACAAAAAAGACTAAAAAACGGCATACTGATCTCTTTGAGATTGCTTAGAAAACACTTCCTTAGGGTTGTCAAGTGATATTTGAAACAAATTAAGTAATGTTATTATAATATATAGAAAACCACCATACTTTATTTTTCTGGGGCATCTTTTTCCTTGTTTTTCTCAACGGAGCGATAAAACTTCTTTTTATTCTACAATCAATGACCAACACAAAGCTCTGATAACTTTTAAAACAGCAAAACATACTTTAAATTACACTTTTCTGTCATTAGACTAGTTTTCTTATGTACAGAATGTTTTGGTTTGTTTAGCTAGTCTCCAAACAAAGACTGTTGGTTTTGGGCTAAATCCAAACGTCGAGATACATCCTAGTATCGAATTTCGTGTTTAGAGTTTAAAAGTCTTTCTAAACACAAGCAGAGTAACATTTTAGTCAACCATCTCACAGCAGTTCAATTTCCACAGACAAAGTGTCTTGTTTTATATCAGTGACAATAGCAATCATTCCTTTTTCACTGATATTATTGTTTTAAAATATTTGATTTTCATTGGCAATTTGCATAATAATGCTTTGAATATGCGCTGTTACTCGCACTTCAAAACGATTGTTAACGTGTGACTTAATATTTTTTTATGACAACACATGTAACTCTAGACCTTTATCACGAAATATTTATCATTCTAAAACTTGAAGTTAGACCCTTTTAAATGCGAGAAATTAAAAAATGCAAGTCAAAGTTGGCAACCAGCGAAAATTTGGGAATTTACACTCTTTTTATAAGAACGTCTAACTTTTAGGCTGGGGCTGAATATTCTTAAATTATTTTAAAGATTCAACCTCAAATGTTCTTAAAACTTTCTTAAACATAGTTGTTAGTATTGGGTGTACATTTGTTAACCAACCAAAATCATAAATACGCTTTTATAATGGCCGGCAAGATAGCAATATCAGATAAGAAATACAAAAGTCAAAGATTTAAAAACAAAGTTGTACATGCACAACACTATAGGCGATGTTTCACTGACGAAAATAAGTCGACAATAAAAATCATTTCATGATTTTGTACAGTATCCAGAAAAGAACTTCTTCGCCTTTCCTCAACCTCGGGTATGTTCTTAGCTTGTTCTCGAATTTTGGGCATTTTTCAGCCTCACGTTATTATAAAAAAAGGTTTCTATATATAAATAAGAATGTATCTCATAAACTGCAAGATTGAACGGCGATCTCTTTGACAATATAACAACTAAAATTACAGAAAACATATTGTGAAATTCATCATCTCTTAAAATTTCTGATTTTTAAAAACCATGCCAATGCCGTTTTGAGATAACTGAATCTCCCAAGTTCTGCTTGTCAACTCCGACTTACTCTTTCATTTCTGGCATTTATATGGGCTAACTTGAAGTTCTCAAATGACCCACAAGACGTGATAAAGGCTTCTTCAATCATGTGTAGCTACAGCCAAAATAAGGATAAAAATAAGATCATTAATAATGTTTACTTTTAAATGATGATGAATTCAATACTATTTGTTTAAAATTTGGCCAGAAACTTTGTGAAAGCTAATTTTACCTGAGTAATTAAATTGCCTCTGGGTGATAATTTTCAATAAAACGTTGAAGATTGTTTTTGCTACAAGTTGTCTCTAGGGTAAAACTCTTTAGTACAAGTATTATATATTAACAATACGTTATAGAAGTTACTTTTTTCTACAGCATATGTATGGTGCGGAACTGTTGGTTATCAATGTATAATTTAGTGCACATGAAATAGGCTTTAAATGTAACATAAATTGTGGAGCAGTAGATGCGCTTCTTTTCAGTGTCGCTTGTCAACGTTTCCTTTTATAATTATAACACAACTCTGAGGCATAAGTACTAGCTAGTATTGTTTCACAGCATGAAACTGCAGAGAACCGCGGGAAAGTAAAAACCCACGAAGATCCAGCTTACTGAATAATAAGTTACTTCCACAATGACAGACACAAATGGAAGAAAAGTTTCAAACAAAGAAAAACTTCTACTTCGTTTTATCGAACAAACCCATGGTCACAAAAATAGCAATAATATGCTTGGAAATTGGAACGCGAAAGTCGGCATTTTAAAAATTTGTTAGTAACACAGACAAAATGCTTAGACTCGTACGCCGTTATACTATGAGAAGAATGTAACCGACGAAACAACATAATTTCAATCTGTTTTCTGGACAGGAAGCAGCTTTCTAAAAGAATAAGTAATACATTTCTCTCCTAGTACAATTCTGTAAAACAACCTGCTGTCATACATTTTAACAAATCGACTGATTCGTTTGGCCGCTTGTTTCTAAACAGCATCACAAAGATTAACAGTGCCCAAATAGGTGCATCTATAATTCAATAATCAGAAATGCAGAATAAAAAGCTTTTTCGTACATAATTATGGATAAATTCTGTGCTAGGAGGAGGTTTGATTGATCTTTCAATTTTTTGTTTGGGGTTAATATCATCGAATTAAGGTAAAATTTATATTTTATCCATTTCACTTAGTATCTATATAGATGAATGAACTGGGAAAATATATATCCAATAAGTGAGCTCATGTAGGAGCAAGCTAGGAAAAAATAAACAGGATAGAATGTAAAGATACTATGTACATAAATATTGCATCTTCACTTTTGAGTATGTGAGGTTTCAAAGCTTTGACCTTGCTGTTCTTCCTTGCCATGTTATGCTAGAAAGCTTCAACATTAGCCATTATAAAAGTGTAGAGGTATAAACAAATATATAGGTATAAACGTTTTTTTGATAAAAAGTTTTATATTATATAAAAACAACTGCGTATAAGAACAATGAGGCTAAAAACTCTTCAAATATCAAGAACGAAATTATCAACAACCTGGAGCTAAGAAAAAGAGTCGATCTGTTTGCTGTTTTAAAAATGACGTACTAAAATGTTCCACTGAAACAGGGCTATTACATAAATTTTTCACATGTAAAGGGGAGTCTATTGAGCAGTGTAATAACTAACTGAAGTTGCTAACTACAAATGTGTGCTGTTGAAATGGCTCTTTACTTTAATCTTAACTTGATTGGGTGCGTTGAACAAACAGAGTAAAACTATTAACAAAGGATTTAAAAATAAGATATAAATTAGTAACTGAAACAGGAGACAGAACAATGTCCCAGTTAATGTCCAGCCCCAAGATCTCAAGATCCCAAGATATCAAGATTTCTAACATCCAGTTAGACAAAAGAAGAAGAACCAAATAGTGAATAAATTAATAGTATATTGCCCTCCGATTTCTAACATGTCATACTTTGTACTAAGCCACTCCCTACAGTATACCTGTCCCAGTAATAACTCCCACTCACATCCCCCCACTCCCCTCCCCCTCTATATCATATCAGGAAAAAAAGAGAAAATGAGCTACCCCCAAGCCGTGATAAAATTACCCTATCCCCTCCCTATTTTCATTCACACTTCCGCTTACGTCTTACTGTATGGAAAATTATAAATAATGAGTTTTTATGACTATACAAGGATAAAATCCTGCTTTCAAAAAACTATGAAGTGAATCCATACTCTTAATACCCGTTGGCAATCTGTTCCATGCAAGAATAGACGTATAATAAAAGGAATACTTTAATTTTCGTTTTGCATTGGCTCGATAATTTAGATCTTTATGCAATCAAGGTCTGGGGATGTGCTTTCAAAAATATATACATTTAGTTGAGCGTTCATTTAGGTTTGAATACACAATGAAACGTGTATCACTGAATAATGTAATTGCTGAAAAAGATAAGATAATGTGCAAAAACAAGAACTGATCCTCGTCACAGTCTCCAAGACATGGTTCCAGATAGAAGAAGCAAAAGCAAAAGGACGAAGCGTTTTAAACACCCTTTTATGAATAGATATATTTTCAATTTTTATTTTAAAAATCTATTTGTAGAAAACTTTCATTGCATTGTATATAATTATCCTATTCTTACCATGTATATCGCATAATAGAGACATAGATCTCTTTTCAACTTTTACTTAAATCCATAATTTTGTAGAAGACTTTCACTGTATTCTTATAGTTACCATACTTGTAAATCTGCACGTTTGTTGCTAATGATTCTACAACAGAGACCATTATTGATATTATTATTATTATTGTTGTTGTTGTTATTATTATTATTATTAATATTATTATGTCATTATGAGTTTGGATCTTTCAAGGGACCATTCCGCAGTTCTTTTGTTAAGAACATAAAAACAAACTTAAAAATATTTGAGGCTGAAATTGTCCCAAATTTTAAAACAACGATCCTCGGCAAAAATATTGTGCATTCAGTAACGTCTTGGAAGAAAGGATAAAAGTGCTTAACATTTAGAAAGTAACTTGAGTGCTAAGAAAAGCATTATTTTCCTTGTGATCATCATTTCCAAACAACTTCTGTATGGCTGTTACTTTTGAATCAGTTTTTAAATGCAGGAAACAAATAAATATATTTTTAAACAGTAAAGATTCTCTCTCTCTCTCTCTCTCTCTCTCTCTCTCTCTCTCTCTCTCTCTCTCTCTCTCTCATTGTTGGATATCGATCATGAAGAATCTTGAGAAATTTTCTATAAGATAAATTATCCTTTGTCATAATATTGCCATGACGTTTCAACCTATATTTAATATGAAAGTGCAGTCTTGACAAGTAGTTGTTGTTTCTATTGATCGAACATACTAGTGACTTTTGTATAGAAATCCTTCATTCATTAAAACATAACCAACTCGAGCTTACAGAGTAACCCATTCGGGTTTCAAATTCAGGGAATTAAGTGTTGAGAAACATCTTTGAATGTATATTATCACGTTCAGATTCATATCTAAAACAAACAAAATCATTAAGAATACTTTTAAGAACATTTTTAGAATAAATCCTCAGAAATCTAAGAAGATTTTGAGCCTCAACCCAAAAAACGAACGTTCGTATATGTCAAGTAGTAGTATATAAAAGTGTATTGAAAATTCCAGGATCAATTCAAAACTAAATGTTTGGGGCGTAGCGTTGTAGAGAATTACTGAAAAGGCATCTGGAAAGACCTAAGCTTGTAACAAGATCATTGATGCTCATATTAAAATTGCTTTGTAAGGATCGTTGTTTAACTGACTAGCAAACCTGAAAATTATATCCTTGAAAATAATTAAGTTGATCTTATCTAATGAATAGAGAATTCATTGATTTGGGTAAATGAGCTTGAGAGTTGTATGGGAGTCACTGAGTGACCAGATTTGGATAAAAAATTTCTGCAACTCTTATAGATAGGCCAAGTCTGGGCCCTAAGATTGCCGTAATCTTGAGCGACATTGGGCGATTTTGGGTTATCTTAGAAAATGTAGCCTTTTTTACCCACAAATCATGAGCGGTATTGGGCGATCTGGGGCGATGTTAGAAAATGTAGCCTTTTTCACCCATAGATCGTGAGCGACATTGGGCGATCTTGGGCGATGTTAGAAAATTTAGCCTTTTTTACCCATAGATCGTGAGCGACATTGGGAGATCTTGAGCGATCTTGGGCGATCTTAGAAAATGCAGCCTTTTTTACCCATAGATCGTGAGCGTCATTGGGTGATCTTAGGCGATCATAGAAAATTTAGCCTTTTTTACCCATAGATCGTGAGCGATATTGTGCGATCTAGGGCGATCTTAGGACCCGGAGTACGCCCATATATGCCCACGGTCAAACAAGGATGAGAGGGCCATAAGTGTTGACAAGAATCTTTCAACAAACATGTGAAACTCTCATCAACTCTCATTGCAAACTTGAACTTGCTCAAAGGTGGCAAGAGTTCGAGAGTGGATATAATTTGATAGGAGTGCATGAAAATTGGTAGTCAACTTAGAGCGAGAGTTGGAACTCTTATCAACTCTCATACGAGCATAAAACTTTTATCGAAATCTAGTCACTTGACTCTCACACAACTCTCATGTCCGTTTGACCCGGACTTTAGAACAGCAGAAATAAAGTCCTATTCATTAGCTTAGAAAAACAAAAATTGACATTCTATGGTCACTATTATAGCTTTAGTTTTAAGGATGTCATTTTATGTCCGGGTAAGCAGTTTTGCGATCCTTACAAAGGCATTAAAACACGAAACTAATTCTATCAGGACCAGAGAAAGTCAATCAACTTGGTGGTGTTTACGTCAATGGCAAGCCCCTCCCTCGTGAGATCCGCCTTCAAATACTTCAACTGGCGCAGATGGGTGTCCGTCCTTGTGAGATCAGCCAGCAGCTGCGAGTCACTCATGGTTGTATCAGCAAACTATTGGCCAAGTTCTCTCGTACGGGAACCATTGATCCCGACATTAGTAATCGAGGGAGACGAAGGACAACAGTACCAGCCGAGTTTCAACACAGGAGCCAATATTTCAGGTTAATATTCAGCAGAGATCCATTCGTGACACATACACGCATATGTCTATCTATCTCAGTCTATCTATCTATCTATCTATCTATCTATCAAATTGTGCGCCATGAATGGATGACTTCTATTTTATAATTGTTATCCAAGGAATCAAGATAACGTCCTTTCAAAATGTTCTTAAAAATATTGGTTGACTAGTTCTCCTTACAGTCGGAGTCTGCTACTGCTCATAAAAAAGCCTTTATGTTCGACCAACAGGGCTGCGATTAAATCGGCACCTGAGTCAATCGTTTTGTTCCGGCAATGACGCATGAAGATCCGTGTATTTATATCCCTGAAGATGATTCCATATAGATGGCTCTTCATCTAAAATATCCATGACAAAATTAATCAATTTAACAAGCATTGTAACAAACAATGTACCCTCTTGTCTCGACAGTGTAGAAATAAAAGTAATGTACCCTCCCATATGACCAAGATTGCAGTATAACACAACACAACATCAGGATTACCCTACTCTTTTCAAAAAATGTATAAGATCTTTCAAGTACGTTCCCTGATATAGTATTTCAGTAGACTATATCAACGACTTAACGTCCTGGGGTCCGAAATAACCCTATCCATAGCAATTCCGAAAATTTTACCCGAGACCTTGAATTGACAGTCTACTGAGCCAATAACTCTCTTTTGGTAGCCATCGTACATATAGTTATATTTTAATATGATTGTAAATGACGTTTTATCTTCTTTAAGAGAACTACAAAACCAGATTTTTACACAAAGTTTGATGAGCTTCGCCGTGGGACGTAATTTTGCTTCTAGTCCAGATCATCACTTCGCTGCCCAGAGAGCCACCATCTTCACACCAAGTTTTCAAGACAGCATGTTACACAAGATGGGGATTGAAAAGAACCGACATCAGTCCCAAATTGTGATTAACGATAAAGAAAGTGTAGGAGTGCAAGAACAAGAAAAAAGGGAATTGAACAAGAGTGAAATAGAAAAAGAAGAAACAGAAGCAGAAGAAGAAGGTGAGGACGACGACGAAGGAGAAGAAGAGGAAGAGAGAGAAGAAGGAGAAGGCGAAGAAGGAGAAGGCGAAGAAGGAGGAGATGAAGAAGAAGAAGAAGAAGAAGACGAAGGAGAAGAAGAAGTATCAGGCAATGGTAACAACAAATACGAAGTGAATGAAAGAATGGATTTAGTGGAAAATGAGGGGAATGAAGAAGATTTGAACCCGGAAGACTTTCCTATGCTTGAGATAAGAGAGGAGAAGGAAGTTGTTGTTGAGATTGATGTTGATACGGACTCAAAACACAAAAAGAAGAACATCGCCGATGCATCAAGTCCCACTCACACTGTAGGTAGGTCGTTGGTTTTATGGACACATGACGACTTCCTGATACATTTACTGGTGTTTGGCTCACTCGTAATTCGTTAATTTGTATCATATACAGCGGGTTAGTAACTGCTAGGACCTCCCTGAAACCACTTCTGTGTTATGAAGTATTTCTCATAAAAGCTGGTTAATCAGAATATATTTAACTTACACAAATTTATTTAACTTTACCGGGTGCCCAGGCTGTGGGAGGAAGGACGGGGCCTAAAAGTGCGCGCGGCACGTAACTCTCAAACTATTTTACATGTTGAAATAAAACTTAGTGGACTACTAGAGAATCACAAGCTAACTAATGACGTCAAAACAGCTAATAGTTCAGGATTTTACAAAATCTTGCTTATTAAAAGCATAAAAAATATAAATTTTTCTGACTTCAGAAAACAGCCAATAAATGTTATAAGTCAATAAACATATTTTGCTTTTGATATAAATGACATTATTTTAAAGAATTTTTGCAATGCCTTTTTTCCCTTCTTTCTAAGGCAATCCTTGCACTGCTCCACTAGTTCATAAACTGTAACGTTCATATTTCATTCAAACTCCCTGCATTAAACTCAATGCAATTCTGCTTTGTCCGCAATGTTTTCAATGACATAAATACCAAAACATCTTCAAGTTTGACACAGTGTAATACACATGCCCACCATCTTGGATTTATTAGAAAAGTATTGCGCAATACCTATGACGTCACAAATCAAGTGCAAAGTTACTTATGTACCAAAAAACGATCCATAATTCAAATTACCACTTGTTTGAAATACTTTGTTAATATTTGGAAAAACCTTAATGACAAATTTGGCGTCAAAAACTGCGTTGCCATGACAACACGTGATACTTTTGACGCATTTTTTCTTAAATCTCGTTTGCCATTAAATTTTGGGAAAAGTCACAAAGTTTGATGGTTATGCCTTGAATATTAAGAAAGTTCTTGTTGGTTGAAATCATCCCGGGCAACG
>JAOBYH010218082.1:0-10060 GCA_025403525.1 Umimayanthus kanabou | reverse complement strand
CCCAGTCCATCAGACCAATATACAAAAGTATTACATAAAGACTTTCATCTCAATAGAACTGCATAAAACAGGTCACAAGATGAGACACTCCGACCGAACAAAGACAAGCACATGGTTTTATTGCTTTTATAGTTCTTTTATGGCCGATAAATTCTCTTCTTATTCCAAGATGACGGTGTTTGAAACCTTTGATTTCTGAGCGCCGTCGGAGATGATAACAGGATGATACGAAGCAAGTTTTTTGTTGTTTGCAAATGCCCGGGGGGCCGGGGCACTATTAGCTGCCAAATGCCCGGCCCCTGCGACTCATCGTGTATCAAATGCCCAAGGTTTGCCGGAGGTCGGTAATTGTTGGATAAAACGTTGAACGATAAAACAGTTATTGTACTTGGTTGTCACAAAATATCGCGATTTTGTCGATGTCTTTGCGCCGGTCTTGGGCATCAGTAAATAATTGTATTATCGTAACTGACAAATCACGATATTTTGCTCAATCCTGCCCAAGATTAATTGCCGATTTTATGATTTTTTTAGCATTAGCTAGACATCGTCCACAGATATATACGCTGTTAGGTAATAAGCGAGTCGTTCCCAAAGTTAAGTTGGGAGTTATTAAGGTACTTTGGACCTGCCACAAGTCGACTCAAGTTGGCTTAAAGCTCGGGGGGAGGGGGAGGGGGGATACCGTGCATGAGTTATATAGATATATATATGGTGTGCCAAAAGGTATGGTTTTTGAGCCATTTTAAGCCCGAAATTGGATGTAGCTTTTGTTCCTTTGGTCTGAAACTGGGTATTCATTTTGGACAAAACTGTGGGGTGTGCCGTATGGCAAAGGAAAACCATTTTGCGGCCCGGAAAACGAGTATCAGTTTGAACGTTATGTCTGAATTTGGGTACTGAGGAGAATTGGTATAATTTGGCCTGAAACTGGTAAGAGTATCACGAAGGTCGCCGCACACACCGTTCCAAGCGAATGGCGACTCAGTGGGGATCATCCAGTGTCAGAAAACTACTGCGAAAGTCGAGAAGGATTTCACTTCGGCAATTTCATAAAAATATGGGCTCCAAATCAGAACCACTGCGTTCAAACATAGAATGAATCTGCAAATACCCTGTTGGTAGATTTTTAAAACAATGATGTACACCATATATGTACTACTTTTCAAACTAAAAATGCTTTCACGACCGTTCTCCGTTGAATGTCGACATTTTCAACAACAAGGTTTAAGGGTTTTACAGGAGAAGGAGAAAACGCTTCTTCCGCTACTGAGAAATTTAGTTTCTTGTCGCTGCTGGTCAGCAGATTTCGTAAAAATAGCGCGTTTTATCATTTCTTAACGTGGCAGTACTGTCTAATGAAATTTACCTGTTGTCTATTTATTTGCCAGGTCCGCCGAAGTGGTTGCTCGGTTCCGTCCCAGGTGTCCGATTATGGTAGTGACTCGCGACCCTCGCGTGGCCCGCCAGATGCACCTGTACAGAGGATGCTTTCCGATCGTGTACGACAAACCCAAGATGAAGAATGTGTTGGAGGAGCATGACGAGCGCTTGGACTTTGCCATCCAAACTGGCCGGGAGATGGGCTTCCTTAAAGTGGGCAATACGTTCGTCTTTGTCTCTGGCTGGAAATCTGGCGCCGCCCACACCAACACCATACGAATTCTCACCATCACAGAGGACAAAATCCGTATCGCCGCTACCATGGAGGTCGCGGACTGAAAACGGGTGGCGTGACGCGTATGTCGTGGGTTGTTGTGTTACACAGAACCAAAGCGGGATGGGGTGCCGGTCGTGTTACATGTCTTAATGCCGTGAAATGCTTGCGGGGTTAAATTTTTGCGACTGTTGCGGGTTTATTTTCGGGTATTTGCAAAAACAAAAACTGAATCATAGTACGTAAGAAGTATTGTCCTCATCTTTAACGGAAAATGACTAATTTCTGTTTCAGAACATCGCTGAAATGCTTGCTTTGTAGTTTGTATTTCTGTGACTGTGATCACAGTGATTCGAAGCACGTGGATTATGTGGCGATGTTCTCGAAAAAAACTTGACGAAGATACGATCTTAATTGATGATTTACTCGACGATTGAAGAAATATAGATCTAGACAATTTTTTAAACAAACAACGTGTATTTTGAGTTTTTAGCGCTTTATATTTTCTCTAAAATTTTTGCATTTATTTTTAGTCACTTTAGTTTTTTCGTCCGAATCGCAAAACTTAAAACTCGTTAAACCTCAAAATCGGTCACAACAAAGCAGCCTGAGTTTTGTTTCTTTCCGGTTTTGTTGGCGAGCGAGCGAAGAAAAAGTCTGAACTCAGTCTAAGAATTCCTGGAGAAGAGATGTGATACATTCAAGTGCCCATCCATGTTGCCTAGGAGCTGTGCAACAGATTCTGCTATGTTATTATGCCCAGCTTGGCACACCGAGGCTTGTATGAAGGCCGCCGCAATAATATTCGTTGAGATGGTGATTTGACATTAGATATTTACAACACCTGTTCCGATGACCGTTAAACTATTCATGAAAACGCGTTGTTCGAAATCTGGGTTTACAAAGAAGTATAAATGTAAATAAATGATTTGTTTGTTGTCTAATCGCTTTTCTCTCTCTTTTTTTAGACTCATTTTCGGTTATCTGTACATGCTTTTAGAAGTTTTGTGGGCGGCTGGCGCGCTCAACTTGTGCGTGTATGAGTGTTCGTTTAAGCGTTATCAACCTAAACCCCGAGGGTGTACGCGGGCAAGGGGGGATTTGACCAAACTCATTGGGAAAATATCAAATTCCTGGAGGTAGGGCGTGATATTTTGGTAATCTAGTGAAAAATTCCTACCATCAGGGGAGTGTACACGGAAATGGAGAATAGTTGTGACCTGCGTGCCATTTTTGGGTCCGGCCGAGATTAGACTTAGATCGCTAAATGTAGTTCTCTCTCACAGTCTGTTGTCTCTAACCGTTTATCATTTTATTGGCATAAATAAGCCTTTTTACTTGAAGCAATTATAAGTTCGACTATTTTGTTTGTTGTCACCACTAGGAATGTCCAGATTGTGCTCGGCAACTTTTGAGCAACTTTTGGCGTTTCGAGCAACTTCCAGTTTTTCAGTACTAGCAACTTCGAGTAACTTTTGCTTTTCTGGGCAACGTTTGAGCAACTTTTGACCAAATTAAAGGTTTTCAACACGCTAGAGTTAACAATTTGATAGAAAACTTAAATTTATCCGGGCCTCCCGCACTGGTCTTCGCTCGTTAAAACACTGTTTGCGATTCAACCAAGCTCTGCCTTTGCAGAAAGGGCTTTTAGCCTCCTGACCAATGCGTTTGACTCACAACAAGACTTAGCCCTTGAAGATTAACTTAAAGTTTCTGTTATGCTTCGACTCAATAATAGAAAGAGGCTGTAACAGTTTGATTTCGTGTGAGAGACATTGTATGGATTGAGAACAGAGAAGTACTGAGAAAGTAGAGTGAATAGAAGAGTTGTAGACTTGTAGCATTATTGAATACATTCCGCAGAGTTTGTTTTGTTCAGGTAATCCCACATATCCTTCACTGAGCAAGGCATCAAATAAACCATCGGAAGTTTTCTTCAAAGTTTAACTAGAAATTTTCAAGAAGGACGAACTATAAACATTTAATTTTGTGAAATATTTTGAAATTTGGGTAGCAAGTGCTAGCAACTTCCGAAATTTAGGTAGCAACTTTTTGGCAACTTTTTAGCAACTTTTTGGCATTTTAATTAAGGAGCAACTTTTCAGGTTTTTACTAGCACAATCTGAACAAGCCTAGTTAACAGGGATTTTTTTTTTTTAATTTGTTTGACAAAAATTTGCTGGTCCACCCACGGCCATTTAACAAGTTTGAAGTCCCCACCTCTGCGGGGAACTACATTGATGAGTGCATAACTGGATCTCACGAAAACACTGGTGTGGATCCAGGATTTAGCGAGGGGGGAAGGATGACTTTAGCGGGTTCGTTTATTGCATTTTTTAACAAATGTGCAACTGCTTTTTCATCAAAATCTACAAGTTCGTGCATTTTTACCTTGGATGTGAACCACTCTTCGATACGCTACAGATAAGAATGTAACTCCTGAATACTTTTCAAACGTTGGAAAATGACAAGTTTTGTAAAAGAAAGTATTGCCACAACAAACGTCTGAAGATATAATTCCCTGACTTTTCACTGATTTGCTGCTCGCTTTGAAGAAACGGAAGAGAAAATATTACCTTAATCTTCACCGAGGTTGACAAAAGTATGAAGCGACCCATTCTTGAAATGAAGTAAAGTAGACGAACTAATAGACAGTGATTCGTGCTTTCCGTGTCTCCCCTTTTACAATAAACAACTGTGATAGTTGCTGTTCTGATCTTCGCAGCAAATACGCTACCCAGGTTTCTATTTTTTTTTATATGTATATGGAAATGATAATACAGTAAAAACCCCCATAAAAGAATATTCAGGCTGATTTTGTTCTTATACATCGAGAGCTTTCTGCAAAATCAGCCTAAAGATTTTCTTAAGGTCTTCTTAAAATTGTTTCTGGAATTATATACTGTATAGACGATTAACAAATGAAATTAATTGTTTTATTAAATGAATGTTTGGATGATACTTGCCTTAACTGAATAAATAAAGGCGATAATACAACATTACATTGGGGGAGGGGTAGCAGTACCTAGTAAGCTTTTTTAATCTACCTGGCACCCATTTTATATAGGAACATTTTTTTCATTTGCCAGGCTGAATTTGTTCATATGCATATGGTACTTTGTTAATCAAATGCATGATAGCCAGAGTGTTCTTAACCCATTTGTTCTTTATGCGGGTTTTTACTATATTATGAAACATATCAAACGTTTACCTGCGCCACGACCCTTTCTATTTTTATAATCTTAAACCCCAAGCATAAAAAATCAAATATATGACGGAGTTCTAAATCTTCACCAAACAGACATTTCCTTTACCAAGGACGCTCGGGAATGTCGGAAAAACGTTATTTAAGCTCACAGTTTGTAAAAAGCAGCGCGTTTAAGCACACGAATATTTCTTATCTTTCTTCTCTTTGTCGACTGTGGAAGATCAACTACGTGGGTTTTAGTAAAAAGAAATCACAGGTAGCTTATGGCCCTGTCACACTATTGCGTAGGAGAGAAACGTATGAGTTGCGTATGAAAATTCATAAACTAATTTTCATACGCACAAACTGAAATGCCCTTAATTGAAAATACAAAATTGTTCATATACTTACCGTATTGAACCTATAAGCAGCGTCATGAGTAGCATATCGCCAGCGTATGACCAGCGTACTTGACCTATGAGTAACGTACCTCTAGCGTTACTCTCGCGTATTCAGCGTATGCCAAGTGTACCTTGTACTAATACGCACAAATTTTTTAAGCATGCTTGAAAAAGGATTTATGCGTCGCCGTATGCCACCGTATGCGACCATGTTTGAAACGAATACAACCTGTACCTAACACGTACTTCTAGCGTATACCAGCGTATGAGTGATGTTTTTTATACGCTGGCTTACGCTAGGACGATACGCATTATTGTGACAGGGCCATAACGTTGGCTGCAACATTGGATTTTGAGGCGCCATGTTGGAAACTTCCAACATTCGTCTCTTGCCACAACTAACGCATGCGCAGTTGTTATTTTGACCTGTTACTTTGCAACCAGTTATTTGCTTCATTTAAGTGCCCCCTGAAAAGCCACACCCAATTAAAATTTACCACTTAGACAAAGTAATCATTCTGCAAATGCTGACAGGTGGCATGATATTAGCCAAACACGCGCAATCATCTTGCTCTGCTGTTATTTATTGTAAACTAACAAGAAATGAAAGATACATCCAATGCAAACTAAAATTACGACTCGCTGTCTTACAGCCTATACTAAACATTTAATTATTAAAAATGGCAGGAAAACCGTGCTGTTCTCTTTCTAAACGCTGTTAATGTGTTCCTTTCAAAATGCATCGTTGTATATGGTTCCAAGCTTGTTGGGCATAACCTGAGCTAAAATACTCTAATAATAAGGTATTCAAATGGATCTAATGTTAGACGATTGTTGGATGAAAGGTTTGAACCAATGAAATCTGATCTAACGTCATCCAACATCATCAAGTAAGGTATTCAAACGGATCCAACGTTGGATGATATTGGATAAACTTACTGGATCCGTTTAATCGAGCCTTTAAACTTACAGTAATTGCTTCCATTTTATTTTTGGATCCGTTTTAGCCAAATATAAAATTCTTTTTTGATTAACTTTGCCCATATTTCACAAAATGAGGTAATGCAAAATTTCAGTACTTTGCCTTTTCACCGCCCCTTACCACCGTCAGTTACCAAGATGCCTTGCTGTTGTTCTCTACACCATGAGTATAATGGAAGGTGCATTATTAGAGACCCTAATCTCTCAGCTACATTTTGCCTTGAAATGGGGCATTGAAGTTCCTGCTAGATACGAAATTCGACATAGTTCTTCTCTATTTGTGTCTAATTTTTCACAGCGATCCCTCAAAACTTGGCACTAGTCCAATGTTCCGGAATCGCCATCTTGAAAGCTGTACTCATTGACGTCATAAGTCTCGACCTAAGCATAAAAATGTGCTGTTTACTAAGCGTAATATGTTCCAGTCTCTTGTCCATTTCCGATTCAGATAGTGTTGTTAAGCCCAGTTTCCCTATGGTTATAAAGAAAAACACTAAGATTAGAGGTTATTCACAGTATAAATAGTTATAGGGTTAGATCCAGTGGTAGTAAGGGAACGCTCTAAGATTTGGGGTTATTCGCACAGTATTGCTACTTGGTTAAAACCGGGTTCTTTGTGGTAGTAAGGGAACAGCCCAGAGATAGATGATCATTCGTTACCCATTTAGAACAACCAATCAAAAAGAGGCCAAATGGATGCATACTTCTGTTAAAATGTTTCGGAGCCTTTGGAAACCGGAGAAACAAAATACGGTTTCGAAATAAAGTTTTCTTTAACTCTTCTTTACATAAAGACTCACAAGTAAAACGGTTTGCTGCAGAAACTCAATGAGGAGTTCTGTGGTAAGATAAGTAGAATTATCTTTGTTTACAGTTCGAGCAACACCACTTTGGTTTCTCCAGACAATACTGTGCCGAGTCCGTGGCTTTTCTTTCAACCATCTATCTCGAAATGCAATCAATCTAGATCAGAGCTTCTTTCATGTACTGAAACCTTTTTTCATATGCAATTGAAATGTCTCGTCGCACCCAGTTGCACCTCTTACCTTTTTCTTAGGCTCTAATTTTGTACGCATCGGATACACTCAAAGTCGGCAGACTCGGTACGTAATGCTACGTGATCTTTTGAGTTTTTGATTGGCTCAACAACAACAACAACAACAATAACTAAAACTAAAACAACAACTCACAACAATAGCAACAACACGACAACAACCAAGACAACAACCTTTTTTGGCAAAGTTTGGATGTTGAGGAAAAATTGAGGTAGCTCTTGTTCTTGTGATTTCCAAATAAAATCCAGAATGCCAAAAGAAACCGTTTCAAACCTCACCGATTACAAAAGCGGCAACAATCAAGCTCATAAAATTTCAATACAGTAGACACAGGAACTGGCACTGGAACATAGGGCACAGACTTGGAAACTGGCACAACACTGCCACTGGCGCTGGAACTGGAACTGACATGTGCACAGACGCTGAGACTAACGTTGACACTGGTATGTGCACAGACACTGGGACTGACATTGACACTGGTAAGTGCACAGCCACTGGAACTAGAATCGACACTGGTATGTGCACAGATACTGGCATGGAACTAACATTGACAGGAATATGTGCACAGACACTGGAACTAACACCGACACTGGTATGTGCACAGACACTGGGACTAACATTGACACCGGTATGTGCATAGACACTGGGACTAACATTGACACTGGTGTGTGCATAGACACTGGGACTAACGTTGGCAATGGTATGTGCACAGACACTGGAACTAACATCGACACTGGTATGTGAATAGACACTGGGACTAACATTGACACTGGTATGTGCACAGACACTGGAACTAACAATGACACTGGTATGTGCACAGACACTGGGACTAACATCGACACTGGTATATGCACAGACACTGGAACTAACAATGACACTGGTATGTGCACAGACACTGGGACTAACATCGACACTGGTATATGCACAGACACTGGAACTAACATTGACACTGGTATGTGCACAGACACTGGGACTAACATCGACACTGGTATATGCACAGACACTGGAACTAACATTGACACTGGTATGTGCACAGACACTGGGACTAACATCGACACTGGTATATGGACAGACACTGGGACTAACATTGACTCTGGTATGTGCACAGACATTGGGACTAACGTTGATACAGACACAGCACAGACACTGGGACTAACATTGACACTGGCATGTGCACAGACATTGGGACTAACATTGATACAGACACTGGGACTAACATTGACACTGGTATATGCACAGACATTGGGACTAACATTGATACAGACACAGCACAGACACTGGGACTAACACTGATAGAGATACAGCACAGACTCAGACTCACACACAGATACAGACACGAACAGTGACACCGACACTTTCGCTACAAGCTGACTTACGTCCAATGGAAACCAGCTTCCTTTTCACTCCTTTTTTTCAATGGCTTTTTTGATCTGGAAAACATCACAACACAAAATTCACTAACTACTAATATCACAAAATAGCAATCATCCACTTTCTTAACCTGTCTATAGTTGGCTTTGCGAACTGGACTTTTGCATTGTAAGTTTTGAAAATGACACGTAAGGATAAAATAGTTCAAAATGACATTGATGATAAGTTTCATTACTGAAAATGATTTGCCCCAATAGTAGTTTTTGCAACTACGAATCTCTTATCAAGTTTAATTAAACGTAGAACGGCCAGGCTATTTTTACCAACAAATCAGCCCAAAATGGGGGGAGGGGCAAAGTGACCCCCCCCCCCCCCCCTTCCCTTCATGATTTCCTAAATGGTTGCACATGAAAGAGCAAGCTTCGGCATGGAAGCAGCTTTGGGCTAGCTAATTACTTTTCATAATAACAATCAACTTTTAATTATGAGCTGTTGCTATGGCAACAGTTATTTCACAACATGTCCGCCATCTTGGCCGCTGTCTTGGAGTTTTTAAAAAAATTATTTTTTACCAAAATTGCAGTAAATTTTTTTGAACTTCGTAGAAAACATGTGTTTACAGCCTCAAATTGGAATATAATTAAGAATAGAGTGGAAAATAAAAAATTAAAACAAATTTTTTCAAAGAATTGCCGTTTTTTGAATCAAAATTTAATGTGCATAATTAAGTTTGCATAAATTATAGAAGATGACGTCATCCAATTAACCTCAAAAGATATGTAATAATTGGACTACAGGTACTGAAAGATTCCTTTTGATTGCTTCAAAGTTTCAATTTTTAACCGTTTAAAGGTTAAATAGTATCAACTCGAATTTCCAATATTTTGAAAAAAATATTTTTCCAATCCATTCAGTGCACGTCCATATTAGCGAGGTGGTGTTCAATTCATTGAGAAGATTACGGTTTTTTTCCAGATATCATTCGATGGGCAATTATTTGCAAACCACGATGAAAATCTCTTTTGCAATTAAAATGAGTGAAGATAGAACTCAAGATGTTTTGTCTTGGGTACTACGTACAACTTGCAATTGGGATCTTGATTATGGAGAAAGAGAATATGGAAGTATTATCGTAAAGAAACTAGTGTCAAACAACTCATTACAAACTGTTCGTATAAATGGTCTTTAGTTACAATACAATGAAAATGAGTTGTTTGTGAAAGCGTAATTCACTGTTTTCGTAAATCAGAGTAATTGTCTATACCGGCGGGCATGTATCGTTTTATAGGGTATATATTTTGCCTGGGATCTGTCGACCATAAAGTTCTCTTTTAATTTGTTCCGACGTTTGTCTGAAACTACATTACTGTCTTCAGTTTGGCCTATGGTCTGAATCTGGTACGTCCGG
>JAOBYH010217749.1:0-10063 GCA_025403525.1 Umimayanthus kanabou | reverse complement strand
CATATGACGTATTGCTGAATTCTCCTAAACTGTCTCCATAGTTTCCTTGTAAACAGGTTGGGAGAATTTTGTTTTCAATCTTAGATATTTTTCTGTGTGTGATCATTTACTTTATGCTCATTACCAAACAACTTATTTTGTGTGGATAATGTAGGGAGAACTTACATACTGAACTAAAACTTTGCGAAATACCTCAATGTTGTATATTTTGTAGCTAATGCGAAATGTGGATACTCTCAGCAAACCTGGTTTTACAAAAACTGTAAGTACAGCTTTTATTGTTCAATTAATTGATTAAGTTGTTAATTAATTAGTATATTTATTGATTTATTAAAACCATCCAATCCAGTCAGACTGCCACATTTTAAAACATCAAATTCTATGAAATTTTAATTATTTTTAATTCCATGAAACTGTTGAGTCTCTCCTTTGTGTGCTAAGCTGTGCTGTACATTTAAAGGTACATGCAAGAAGTTTATGATTGTGCGGTACACAATATCAGTGTATCTTGTTTTCAGATTATCAACAAAGCTGCACCAAAGACAGAGGAACATCTAACAGAAGATGAAAAGTTACAGAGATCAGTAAGTGATGATTGAGGTGCAGTACGTACAGTACATTACACATGTATCCTACAGATGTAACAGACTGGCCATAACCTAAGAAGCAGGGGTGAATAGAGGGTTAACAGAGGGTACGAAGATCACCCTCATACTTCACAGTTTGGACAAAATGAGCCAATAATGTTCATGGCTTGTTGTGACAAGTGTGCATACGTTTTTTCTGCCACAACTCTCCAGATTCCCATGCTTTGGCCGACCGGATCCGGAGAACCGAGTGGCTCTGATCCATGAGCAGGGATTTCTGGCCAGAACCAGTTCTGAAAACTTGTGTGTTCCATTTAAGAACTGACCGGCCAGACCAACCTTAGTCTCCCTATGGGGTCTGGAAAAGACTAAGTTTTCATGTACCTTGCACCATGTTGTACAAAATAGACCAGTGATCCTCAACCCTGCGGTAATACACCATTTTGCTAATGCAAATTTTTGCTAGATCCATTCCCTCGTAGGGGCTAAATGCAATGTTTATGTTGAATTAATGAGCTACAATTTGACCGAGTAATGACTTTTAACCCCACAGGGGATTGGATCTAGCAAAAATTTGCATTAGCAAAATGGTGTATTATATTTATGTTGCTTCAGTATGGTCTGGTACCAAAAAAACCAAACAAACCATTGAGACAAGTTATAAACGGCAACAATAGCAGTAACAGCATAAACTTGAGAAACAAAATAAACAAAGGTAATTAAAGGTCTAACTAGGTTATAATCTAATTGTATGAACCCAGGTTCATGTGAGTTAGTGGTTGTGAGCTGTTGTGCATGTCTTGTTTTCAAGATTCAATCATGTTTCAGAACTGTATGTTTTGACAGAAGTCTGTAGAATAATTAAATCTGGTAATTTAGTAAAACAATACACCAGCAGCCAGGCAAAACCTCACTTGATATAGACTCTACATGTAGGTCTTGAGAAAAGCTCTTTTACCACTAAAAAATAGTTAGTTTGAATATTCGGTCACCATAAATTGCGCAGAATCAAAAACCGTTGTACTCAGTATGTAGTTACAAGAATGTAGCCTGATGTATTGTTCCCTCGAGTCCATGACACAACGCAACACATTTTGTAGTGGCTGGTCAAGGCCCATGTGCCGTGTATTTATTTATTCATTTATTTACAACATTTGCTGAGTATGGTACTCAGCTGGAGCACAGGCAATAGGACACATGGTCCCTTCTAGGCCTGGCTCCCTTTGTGTATTTCTCAACCACAGTGTATATTCAAGGATACAATTGGCGTGTGGAACTCACACTATGAAATTACATTTATAAATCTAAATTAAACTTAACAGTTTGTGAGCCAGAACCACTGACAGTGAACTGACTCTGTCGCATGACAACCTAATGTACTGCTGCATTAGTATAACAAATGTTTTACCCATAACTATAAGGAAAGCATTTCCTTTTCACACCCAATTTATTTCATTATCCGCTGCACAAGAGAAATCCATTTCCAATTTGGGCTTGTAACTTTCTTTTCTCTTTTCAACACCTCTTAACATTACAGTTTTGAATTTACAGCAAGAGTTTATGGACAAGTATGAGAAAGAGATCAAGCATTTTGGAATGCTGGAGGGATACATGGACAGTCAAGAATACTTGATAAAACACCCTCATTTATCCTGCGAAGACACAGCCAACTATTTGGCTCTGTGGTGTATTAACCTGGAGGTGCAAGAGGTATGTTCATTGTAAGATATCTTCACATAACGCCCTCGGTTATCAGTTGAAGACACACCAGAAATTGGCTCCGTGGTGTATTCCATCTACAGCTTCAAAAATGGCTTACAGAAATACAGTAATCGAAAGATGACACAAGCATCATATTAAATGACCATTGTTCCTTCCTGTTCCTTCCTGTGCTGATATCCCAATAGGGAAATTGCACAGTGATAATTGTCATTAGACTTTGATAATTTTGAAGACAAGAGAAAACAGAACATACAGTACTGAGTAAATTCAGTGGTGACATGTATATTGTTAGAATTAGAGCTGGCGAGCTATTAACACTGAACTTATGCTTTATTGGTAGAAACATTCTTTGATGGAGCGAGTGGCGCATCAAACTGTGATAATGCAGTACATTCTTGAGCTAGCCAAGCAACTGGAAACAGACCCTCGGAACTGTGTGCCTAGCTTCTTTACCAAGTAAGTTTAGGTACTTCGTTACCAATTCTAGTGATGAACTACTGGTGGTAAACTGGTTAAACAAATGGACCAGACATTAATAATACTAAGAAGGAGAAATGCTTCTAGGACTGATATGTTTTAATTCCTGTTTACAATATTTGCTGGGAAATAGTGAACCCCTTATTGACCCATTTTTGAGGGACTAAGAAATAACCACTGACAGTGTTTCTCACGGTGGTAACCTGCAGCGATGCTTGTTTGTTTTGCAAATTTTACAGCTTGATAAATTCCTTACTAATGACGTCAATTTTGCCTGGATTCTGTGTGTAGACCGACTGAGAAAAGGAGATAATCATTACTTGAAAGAGACTACAATTACCAGTGAGCTCTGTCGTTAAAAAACTGCTTTTTGAGTTTTGTACGATGTTGACTACTGTATGAAAGAAACCCGTTTTGTTGTCGCAATTTTGAAAGGCTTTGAGAAGAAAAAGACTTAACCTGGAATGAATGAATATTGTCCGTGAAAAATGTGTTGAAGTAATTACGGCCGACAAGATTGATATGACCAGTACTTGTCAGGGAGTCGAAACAAGAAAATGAGCATTTCGTGAACGGGAATTCACCAAATCGTCAATACCAACAAAGAATAGTTGACCAATTACTTCTTCCTGTGCCCCCGCTGTATTTCAGCGTCCCTGGCATCATGTTCGGGGATGAATACATTGACAACAAAGAAAGACATTGCTGTAAAGGTACGTTTTGTTGCTAGATAATTTACTACAAAGATTGCTTGACAGAATCTCGACAAGATTGACATCATCAATAAGGAAGTTATTGAGTTGAAAATCAGACATCTCGTTTGGCGCAAGTCAATTCTGCGTCACTGCACTGTAAGTTGACAGATCTTTAAAGTGAGGCTGTATTATCATACTACATGACGTCAATAGATTCTATATAGTTTTACATCTTGCAGCAGCTTGCAGAGCATATTCTAGTATAATATTAAGTTCGATAGTGGCTGATGAGATTGATAAAATTTTTAAAGTCATTTGACCCGCACTTTCCAAATAAATGTACGTACACATGCTAAACTATTGTTTAAATAGACATACGCATATACATAAACTTTATATTAACTCGAATTTACAGAGTTGCTGATTTTAACTTATATTCTCGGGAATTAATTGCAACAACAAAAAAGGGATGTATTCTTTTTAAATAATGGGGGATTCCAAGGAGATTTTCATTTAAAAGGAAAGTCATGGTTTGGTTTTGACTCAATCTCCACATGAGGAGAACGGAGCGATGGATGGATGAATGAATGCCATTCTAGTTACTGCATGTCCACAACATTGTTTTATAGGTTTTTGCAGGTAAATCAAAACATTTGAATGTTTCAAATGTAAAATAATGATTATTACAATGAATAGCATTGTAATCATCCAGTGTTTATAATTGACATTAAGATGTTTTGCAGCAGTAAAACCTTTTTAAAGACCCCCCGTGCATCCTGTGCATGAATAGATATATAAATTTTAGATCTCAGTGTTTTGGGTTGACCACAGCTCTAGGGCCTGCATTAATATGATTTCAGTTATCTCGTTTAACCACAGGAGGCTTGCAGTACTAGGGACTCAATAACTAGTGCTTTTAAAAATTCAATTTTGTCTCTGCAGAATGAAAAAAGCCAAGACCGACTTCCAAGAATACATTGCTGCGTTTGAGGACGAACTCAGCTCATTTATTAAGAGAGTCAAAGGGAGGGCTGAGGCAAGGATTGAAAAAGCGATGAAGGAAGCTGAAGAGGTTCGTTTCAAGATGAGCATCTAACTTCTTGCAGCATCAGTAGAAAAAGTACAAATGCATTAAATGAATTGCGACATTCATCAAACCAACAGAATCTTGGCAAGCGACGGATTTCCAAACTATCCTTGTAGTTTATGTCGGATTTGAAGATAATATCCAAACTCTCCTAACAGTTTGAAATTAAATGTAGAGACTAGTTAACAGCTTTTAGCAGTACAACAGTTATTGAATGGTTTGAAAGTAGTTTCAACATCAATGTGTAGCGATCCTTACTGCTTGTAAACCAACTATTGAAATGCAAATGTACCAACCACAATTATACAGCAGCGCAAAAACCATTGAAAAGACAGAACCATCATTCTTATTTCGCAGGAAGAGCGGAAAGAACGACTCGGTCCTGGAGGACTGGATCCCCTGGAAGTAATGGAGACTTTGCCACCAGTGAGTAATCACCAATGTTTCTGTGTGTACCAGAAGTCTTTAACGTTGTAATAGAACTGCCTCGTTTGATTGGTTAGGTTCGGTTCCATGGTTGGTTGAACCTTGTTTTTTTAAAATTTTGATTCAGGTTTGCTGTGGTATACACAGAAAGAATGGTAATCACACTACCACCCATAGAGTACCTTGCTAGTGGTGGAGTTGATCTTAGTAATCACTTTACCACTCGTAGTGTAACTTCCTAATGGTGGAGTGCATCCTAGTAATCACTTTACCACTTGTAGTGTACCACGCTAATGGTGGAGTGCATCATAGTAATCACTTTATCACTCATCGTGTACCTTGCTAATGGTGGACTACATCCTGGTAATCACTTTACCACTCGTTAGTGTACCTTGTGCTAATGGTGAACTGCATCCTAGTAATCACACTACCCGTGCATCCAAGTAATCACTTTACCACTCATAGTGTACCTTACTAGTGGTGGAGTGCATTCTAGTAATCATTCATAGTGTACCACGCTAATGGTGGAGTGCATCCTAGTAATCACTTTACCACTCGTTAGTGTACCTTGTGCTAATGGTGAACTGCATCCTAGTAATCACACTACCCTCATAGAGTACCTTACTAATGGTGGAGTGCATCCTAGTAATCGCTTTACCACTCATCGTGTACCTTGCTAATGGTGAACTGCATCCTAGTAATCACACTACCCGCGCATCCAAGTAATCACTTTACCACTCATCGTGTACCTTGCTAATGGTGAACTGCATCCTAGTAATCACACTACCCTCATAGAGTACCTTACTAATGGTGGAGTACATCCAAGTAATCACGCTACCACTGAAAGTGTACCTTGCTAGCTGTTGCATGCATCCGCAAGATAATGATACAGATCGAAACATGCTAAAAATATCTTATCGTGCGTTCAATGCTAATGGCAGTGTTAGACCAAATACCTCTCGCTTTTATGATAAAGCTTTTAACGTGAGTAGTGCCAATGTCATTTTCCCTTGATATTGGACAAAGTCTACTAACCTACAAGCTGATTTAAGTGTTGACACTGTTGCGTACTTCTCTGCGATCCTTCGTCTATCTTATACATCCGGGTCATAAAATTGGCCAGTTGTCCTTGTACTGATAGTTCATTCCGACACGCCTTCTTTACTATTTTAAAATCCTTGGCCAACCGTCTTTCCAATGACAAGACACTTGTTCTGTTTCTGTTACAGGAATTGAAGGAGTGTTTTGAAACAAAGGACATCTCCATGTTACAGAAAGTTCTCACCTCCCTTCCCCCTGAGGAGGCGCAACTCCATTTCAAGAGGTGCATCGACTCAGGCCTCTGGGTGCCGAACGCTAAGGACGCCGAGAATCAGGAGACTGGGGCGGCCTCCGGAGGAGCTAACAACGCGGGCTCAGACGACTCAGGAGAGTATGAGGATGCTGAGGAACAAGCTGACAAATAGATACTGCAAATGTGCTATTGAGAAAGAAGCGAACCCACATTTGTATTTCACTTGAAGCATTTATTATATAACCTAAAAAGTACGCACTGATTTGTGAAGACTTACTACTTATGCTGCATGGTAATGCGGGTCGTTTATGGAGTTGAAGAACAGCCAAGAGGTTGGATCGTACAGGGAGGACTTGCTGCTGCAGTCGCTATCTCGTCTTGCTTGAAGCCAAATCAGGGACTAGTGTTTGTGCTAAACTGTGGCAATAAAATTGTGAGAATTTTGTAAATTGGACAGCATGGCATGAGTTGTTGCTTAAAGTGATCAAGTTTTGATTCTTAGTTATATGGCAAGTGAACTACTACGTTTTCCAAAGTTAAGAATATGATGTAGGTTCTTATGTAAGATCCCACCAGGGAATGACTGAACGTGCTATATCAAACGGATCATGCCAAATGTAGCAAGCCCTGATTGGGGTTTTTAACATAATATAGTACCCAGACAGTTAAGCTTTACAAAAGTGAATAAAACTCATTTGGGATGCGCCAACGTCGTCATTGTCTTTATTGTACATGTACAGTTGATTTTGCTTTAAAATACATCAATTTGTTGAAACATTGGTTTTTTGATTTCGAAAATAGCAGTTGCTAATTATCATTTTTGATTTATTTTAAATAGAATTATCGTTTCTTCGTTTATGGCTTATTAGGCCCGTTTCAAACGTCGCGCTTAGGTCGTGTCGAACCAAACTGAATTGAGCTCGACTGAAGCGCGACTTTAGCACGACAGTTGTTTCAAACGTCGTGCTATGTTTGGTCGTGCCATCCAACACTCGCGCTTTGTGGACGAAAATCATCTTTGGTCAGCGTAACGTTGAATGAAAACATAGCGGATAAACACTGAGTTCGGCACGAGTTAAGGTTGACTGAAGCTCGACGTTTGAAACTACGTCGCGCCACAGTCGTGTAAAAGAGACACACGCTACAAGCACTTTAACGAGTTTGTGTTTCCTTGGTCAACTTCTCAATATCTCTAAGTTTGTTTGTTTGTTCTCTGTTTTAGGTGATACAAGCGCACTTTTATTTGAAGATGGACGAAATCAAGAAGCAGACTGAAGAATGGATTCGTGAGACGGAGAACCTGTTGAGTGGGCGCACAGTTGGCCGTGCTGTCCCGCACCACTTACAGTCGCTCAAACAACACACTGCGCTACTGATCCAGGAGCTGGCCAAGTTGAAACCACCACAACCTCGCGACCCAGATTGTCTTTCAGATGACAGCGATTAGATTACTCCGTCTTGTTCGCATAGCAACTGTCCAAGTTGGGCCCTCAGTCGAGAATGGCTTTCAGATGACAGCCACTGCCTTGCTGGTGCGGCTATTGGTTAATACCATGCAGCCCACGTGACCAGCGTTGCTTTGACAATAAACCTGCAACGCAAAGTTTTGTTGGTACAGCAACTGGCCAAGTACCTAAGAAGAACATGTTTCTGGGCAACAGCAACCAAAGCTTTGCCATGTTGGTGCAGGCCGAAGTGGCCAAGTCGACAACCCATTGTACCAAGCCCAACACTACCTGCCTTGCTGGCACAGTACCTGGCCCGACTCAAGCTGAAATTATCCAAATGACACTTACTCAGCTGTTTCAGCTGTTCGACAGAGTATGGGGCTGTTTACATGAACCCGGGTTGGCTGTCAATCTGGGTTCGTACATCAACCCGATTTATAAAAACATTCCGTTCACATGGATCGGACCCGGGTTGCCTGCTATCTGAAGCCAATTCACCTGACCCGGGTTGGCTCCCATGCGAGGCGGGCTCACCCAATGTTATTGGCCAGCTTCTGATTTTTCTTTTAATAATTCGAAGAAGCCCTGATGACTACCTTACAATTATTTATTTGTTTTAAAAAGAACTAGTTTCGATTTCGAAATACTTATGTTGATTTTTGATAAAAGAAAGAATCATTAGAATTGACCCGGGTCGGTCGAACCTTTTGCGTGGATTTTCACACCCTTTTAACCCGCCGAGGCGGGTCAAGCCGGGTTGGTCCTGGTCGGGTGGTGGGTTCATGAACACAGTTACATGCATTTGACTGGAAAAAGGTTGACCAGGGCTGGTGATGCGACCGTGTTGGCAGTCAGTCCGGGTTCATGTAAACAGCCCCTGTGAAAGAGCATTTTGATAAGAGAAACATTCGGAAGCTTGAAGACAATCGAAGAACAATGACCATATACTGCTTTCATGCAATACACAGAATTCTAGCACCACAAATCGTCATGATGTATTTTCGTCTACAGTGAACAAAAAGCTGCAGATCGGTTGCAATTTTAAGAAATTACGAAAAGAATGATTTTTTTTCAAGAATTAATTTGCTTTAAGGGAAAGGGAGACACCCGTCTTTTTGATATGCATGCACCGTGTTTTCCAAGACTATAAAACTGTTTCATTTAAACTGTAAGTTCTGTTTGAACATGTGGATAACTGTATTGTTTGTGTTGTAATGTCAAATATGTATATGATTTTATTTTTGTAATTATTGTTCGTAGAAGCGCGAAAAGTGGCGTGGCTACTTTTTATAATGTTTTCAATGGAAATATGTTTTCAGTAGTTGATCTGGCGGGGGTGCTGTATAAATATCAGCAACAAAAACGGCCACTTTTCTTGGCTTAAAAATTGATATTTTTACTGTTGTGGAGAAGAAAGATTTGGCCGGAAACATCACTATAGATTAGCTTTGTATTTATAGATGTTTTGGCAGACTTCATATCTCCAATGCAAATAAAGTCTAGGGTAGATTTTGTGTCAAATCTAACATTAAAGATTACGGCAAAAGTAAGAACGGAGATGAATTTTGAAATAATAATTCTGATCAATCGCAAAAGGTGTGGCACTCTTTGGTAATCATGTACCACCCTCGAACGTGATTCCACCCACGATGTAACCCCTTCAAAATTTATTCCGTTTTGGTAACAAATTTTGCACGTGAATGATATCTTAGCCGACCATGGGTGTTAAAATTGATAGTCTTAAATAACTGAGTTACGTTTGCGAGTGGGATTACGTTTATGGGTTTTTCTACAGGAACCCCTGGTCACAATCGTGATATCCAAGAAACACAACATCTATTGAATCTTACAAAGTTCTATTCTAGTATATACCTCTGTTTTGCAGTGCGCAACTCAACTGCGCATGTTGGCAAATTCAGAATTTCTAAGACGTATTGCAATTTACTACTAAACATTGATTGTTCAAATCGATAACTGACAAAAGAAATGGAAGATAGTCTTGTTTCTGTACTTCAATGGGACGTTTGCAAAACAGTACAGAATCTTGCAAACGAACAAGGAAACCTAGTTCTCTCGCCTCGGTCGCCGAAGCTTGGATTCCTTATAATCGCTGGACTCATTTTTCAGCGATCCTGGCGATCCCAGCGATTATGTAGAAACCGGGCTTAAACATGCGCTATTCTCTTAAATTTAAAAAAAAAAAAAAATAGGTTTAGATGCTTTTGCGGCGATTTCAGAAAATATCGGGGGAGCGTGCCGTTGGGCTTGCCTGCATTGTTCAAGTGCTACGGCAGTAGTACAGTGGGGGCCGAATTCAGTAGAGCTTT
>JAOBYH010217748.1:0-12140 GCA_025403525.1 Umimayanthus kanabou | reverse complement strand
AAACAAACAAACAAACAAACAAAAACTTGTCGGGAGCTTTTTCGATAAAACAACATCCAAGAGTAAGTATATATGCATGTTCTATTTTCAGTTAAAACATATCGTGCTGCTTTGTTTCTAGGTTCGGCGTATTTTGCCAGGCAGCGTGTGCGAAAGGGATGGACGGCTGAGGCCTGGGGACAGGCTGGTGTCGATGAACGGGGAGGTCCTCAAGGGCGTCACGCATTCTAGGGCTCTTCAGATACTCAAGAAACCCACTGACCAAGTTACGTTCGTTGTTCTACGAGAAAATAAGGGACCACAATCGTTATCAGCTGAAACTCTTAAGGAGAGAAAACAAAGTGATGATAGCAGCAGTGAGAATGAGCGTAGGAATGGAAAATATGAAAAGAGTGATAGGAACGGGGGCGTCAATGGCGATTCGTCCACGCCCGTGGCACAGCTAAATAATAACTACAAAACTCGAGAAGGGTTTCATAGGAGATATACTAGTAGCAATGGCGTGCAACAAGAAACATTTGTGGATATGGAAAATATGCCTGGAGAGATTGATGCATCCAAGAGGGTGAGCGATAGAGTGGCCAGATTCCATGCGACATTGCAACAGGATATTGATGAGCCTCAAGATGATGATGATGACGATGATGATAGTGATGAAGCATCATCATTGCCACCATTATACGCACCACCACCACCCCCTCAGTTATCAGATGACAGTGATTCGAGTACACTAAGGGACGGTAGTCCATCCCCACCCCCCTTCACTCCTCCATCTTCCTTAGCCACTCCCTCCTGTCCGTTGATGCTTGACAGGGAGCTTGATGATAACTCGGATGAAAACGTGGAATCGCTGTTTACTTCTCATCAGTCACGGGATATAACCACTACAGAAGTCAAGCCATCAAATGCTGCCCCACTCCCTTTGGATATTATGGACATTGATATCGGGACAGAGGAAACAGCACCGTCACCTGAGCTATTGTTGTCTGCATCCCCACTCCCTGTTGATCCCGTGGACACGGAATCTGAGAATGAGGATTTGCTACCATTACCTGAGCTACCTTTGGTGCCACCCCCACCCCCTGTGGATGTAATAAACGTTGAATCAGAAACAGAAGAAATTACATTACCACCTGAACCACCCTCTTACTCACCTCCAACCCCTCCGCAAATTACTGACACTGGTGTAGAGCATGAGTTCACGGTATTGCCAGTGGCTTCGCTACCCCGGAGGAGTGTGATTGGCAATGAAACACGTGCAGAAGTAGAGGTCAGAATTCCACCGTTGCCACCCTCTGCACCTCCAGCCCCTCTGGATTGTACAGATAGTGAGTCAGAACATGACAGCAGTGGATCCCCCCCTCCGTTACCCATTGTTCCACCCCCGCCTTTGTTTAGCCCTAGTTTCAAGATGTTTGTTGACAAAACAGAATCACCGCCAACATCGGATGCTGAACAGATGCAACCACTGCATTATGATGAAGTATCAGTTTTAAAACTTGTGAATAACAACACTCGACAAGCTAATGTTGTCGATGACTCTGTAACTGTTAATAACACAGAGCCTAGCGAAATTGACCTGCGAGGCCACAGCCAAGTATCACAAGATCAGATTGAACAAAAACATGCAAACGTGACGGAAGATCATCTGGACTCGAGGAAACCGACAGCCAAACAATGGACTGTTCCGAGATTTCCCGCCCATCATCGTGTTGTGCAGGATGATTCATGTTCGACTGGCTCTGTTACATCTGAGGGAAGTGACAATGTATTCGTCTCACCAAGAACTCAAATTGAAATCTCCAAACACAACAGGGACAAGATCTTTCACGATGGAGGCGATAGCACCAGTGAAGGATTCACTCTCCCTCCTCCACTTGTTCAGTCTTATGTCAGTAAGAAACCAAAAGGTAAATCACAGCTATATAATCAAGACGTGAAAAGTACAATGGAAAACCCTCATAAGCCTTCCAAACCGCCAGTACCTCCCAAGAAACCCGAACTTCTAAAGAGACAGTCATCTTCGGAAATGAAAACCGGTGGTGGTAGTTCGTCTCATTCTAAGGAAGCTAGTTTGAGTGTATCGACTTCCTCGAGTAAATCGGGCCAAAATCCAGATAAAAAAGAGGATTTGCCTAAGCTAACACCAGTGGGAATGGAAGACGAAATACTCAGTGTAACAGCTGAGACGGAGGAAAGTTGTCCAGATTTTCCAAATGAAAGTCCTCTTAAGGGTAAACAAGAAAGATATGGTGAATTCGGGGGATTTGTAATCGGAAGTCGCTCAGACAATAGCCCATTTGTGATCGAACTAGAGAAGCGTTTTAGGAACCTGGGTATGAAAGTGGCAAGTGACACCAAAGGGAGGCTCGTCGTGACACAAATCTCCTCGATGGGAATGATTGGCAAGGACGGAAACATCAGGTAATGTGTGGCTTCGGGAAGGTGTTTTGTGTTGTATTTCACGTGACGCAATAAGATACATGTGGAACATTTAAAAGGAGTTTGAAGGGACATTAATCATTCTTTTTTTTGGAAACGGTTTCTGAAAAAACGATAAAGGAACGAAACAAAATCGTTGTCACGTGTACAGTTTTTTTGACAGTAATTAAACGCACGCTTACAAGAGTTGAAGCTAACACTGTGGTCCACAACTAGTTTACCGAATATTGAAATCAAACAATCACTCCTTCTGATTTAAGTTGTGATCATTCTGATCTTTCATGAGCCCAATCTCTCAGTGTCTCAGTTTCAGTGCTCAGTAAAAAAAAACTCGAGAAAAAAATTTCGTTAGTGAGGATATATTTAGTTCGATTACAAATCATATGCAAAAGTAAAGATGCATTTTCTTGACACGCCAGTTAACATCAAGTAGCAGTCTCCAAATTCGAAATCTTGTAGTTTCCAGCACGTAATGTAAGCTCCAGGCGATAATTGTATACAAGTTGTTTAGTTTCCAGGGGGGCGATATCGGGTAGTAAAAGGTTTGAGAGAAGCTCTAGTATCAGATTTTTCAGTAAACGATTTTATGGCCTAGTTGTTTGTTTGAAAGCAGGTTAACGCTAACCAGGGGTTACTTTAATCCACAATTCAACTGGTTTCAGATGACATTTCCGGTTTGAATGTTGCAAAATTACTTTAGACAAACCAGAGTATGGATATAGAAATTTAATTTAAAGTTTGCGTCCAACTCGTGGTTAGATTTTATCCACTTTCGAATAACCTTGCCCAAACTCATACAGTAATGTAATGCAGTTCTTGACCGTTTTGTTGCCCAGTTTGCTAAATGTTATTTAAGAATTTTAGACTTTCATTATTTTCATGCGAATACTTCATTTTAGCTCTAATGTGGTGGTATCATTTTATTCGAATGCAGAGTTGGAGATGTTCTCTTGTCTCTGAATGACACGATCTTTGCCTGCGAAACGCCAGCCGAGGCACAGCAGCTCATCGATGAGTGCCCTGCTGGACTTGTCACAATAGCAGCTCAGCCACCCAATGGTACGTCAAGAAATCACGTCTGTAGTCCTGATGCGACAGCATTTGTTCAAACACAGCCGATAGTATCAAGCAATTCTCCAACGTCATCACTTATGGATCCTGCTCAAGCTACTGGTTCCACGCACGTTGCAGAAACATCTAGTGCTAATCTTAAGTCCGTTGGAGTTACCAATGATTGTTTCGTATCACCATCGGTTGAAGATGACAGTTCTCATGCACCAGATGGCTGGTTGGGTGAGGACGACAACAGTGAGTCGACAATATCCTCTGCACCAAGCCTACCATCAGCCCCGCCACCACCGTTACCTAAACAGCAGGATGACTATGACATTGCGCATTCCATGGGGGAAGAGGAATCAAATAGCAGCATGGAAGACAGCGAGGCAGAAAGCATTCCATCTACCCCATCCCCACCGGTACCCAAGCCACATTCAAAGGGATTTGAGCTTTCATTGTCAAAACCTCAATCAGTTCCCGACCGAAAGGCAGATCGGATTGACAGTTTGCCTGCTTCCCAGTCAACACCTGTCCACTCGTTTGAAACACCAGAGCTGTCCAGCCTGCTGATAGACAATCTTCACAAAAAAGATGTCGCTGAGGAATTTCTGTCTCCCCCTAGTTTGTTTGATAACGATGTTGAAAGCCTTCCTCCCGCACCCCCACCCCCTAGTGTTCCAGTTCCATTCTGCGAGGGTAGTAGCGATAACATTGACGGTCAGGCGTCAGCTGTTGACCTGAATTCCTGCAACAATTCGGTATCAGATGGAGAAATTGTCTCGCCACCCAGCATTTTTGGTGATGACTCAGTCAGCCAATTAGCAACCCCACCCGTTCCCATTGTGGATATATTACCAAGTAATAGGCCTACGACACCTTTATCGTCATTAACAAACGACTTAGTGAGAGAGTTGCCAAGACCACCGTTAGCATTTAATGATAGTAGTGATGAAGATGACGCAGTAAGTGACATGGCGAGTTTGCCGCCGGCACCTCCCTCCCCAAAGGATAATAACCGAAGATTGCTTAAAGTTTTTCCACACCTCACCAAGGAACTTCCAAAAGACAACGATTCCTTATCTATTATGACTGCTGAAGATGATCTTGAAAGTTTGCCCCCAGCACCTCCTCCACCCAAACCGAAACGTTTAGTTAGAGACAACTTGTCAAAGGTTTCTTCAGAAGCAAGTGACAGACTTGAACTCAGTCCCAAAGAGATTGCGATGGAAGCCGCAGGTCTGAATACTGCTGACGATTTGGCAAGCTTGCCACCCGCACCTCCACCGCCAAAACCAGACTGTATACGACAGCAGCCCTTATCTCCAGTTCCTCCAGTGTTTGCCGATAGTGACAACATGGCTGGATTACGATCGGCGCCTCCTCCGCCCAAACCACCGCGAGCAAAGAAAGTAAATCAGCCAAGCATATCAATGCTGCACCTTCCGCCTCCACCACAAACCATGATTTCACAAGAGAATAACCAAGACGGACCCCCACCTCTCCCCCCTGCTATGCATGCTGTTGAGCGCCCCTGCGAGCAAGTAACATCAGAGCTGGCCTACTTGGATGAGATGATGGCCCTTGAAGAGTTACCTGTCAGTGATGATGCACCTACGAAAGTTGAAGTTAAAAATCTGGAATGTTCTGCTGGTGTGCGTAGTGGGAGCCCTATGCCAAGCCCCAAGAATAGTCACCCTGTGACCAAAGCAGGCCTGGACATCAACCAAGAATTAGACAGTTCTGCTGATGCTGACGATTCTCTGAGAGCTCTTGAGGCTTTCTTGGAGTTTGAAAGAGAAGAATCCCCCTGGGCATTTTTGGATGAGGAAGACTCGGGATCAAGTAAATCAGAGAGTTTATCTTCTCAACAGCAATCAAGTCCTTATCTTCAACACGAAGGAATCCAACCGCAGATTCAACCTCCTGATACAACCTCGAAGAAAGATGAAACAGAGATGGACACTCGTGGCAAACCTGAGCCTAGCACTTTGGGCGATTTGCACATTACCACAACTGCTGGTGCTGCCCAAACCAAACGCCGCACCCCACCCCCCATACCAGCACCATACGCCTCCAAACCGGGAAGAAAGCTATCTATTGATGTTGACATTAAACCGCTCAAGACCACACAAGTGATGTCACAGTTGAAGTCAGAGAATGCTGTAGCAGGCCGTTTGCCACACCCTAACAGGCAAGCCAGCATTGATACTCCCTCAAAATTAACAATTCCGGAGAAGACACCACCAGTCTCACCATCTACTAAAAGGGAACCACGATCTTGGAAAAAAAGATTGTTCGGGTCTAAGGCACGTTCAAAATCTGACGAAAGGGTACTTACAAAGCCAGACAAAAGGAACTTTAAATTTCTACTAAAGGTTAAATCTCATGATAAAGAAAAGAGCGTAAAGCCACCGCCAGTAAAAGAAGAAACAAAGGCGAAAACGCTTCCTGCAGCTTTCAGAAGCGGAACTGCATCCTCCGTAAAACATGATGTCCAGGTAAAGAAACGACATGCACCACCCCCACCCTCGGCGCCGATGAAAATCATACCAACTCAGCCAGACAGCCTGTATGAAGAAGTCCAACCAGCCCAGGCTAGGATTTCACCACCACTGTCACGTACTGAAAACAATCGTTCCGAGGAACCAGTTCGACAGATGCGACAGCTCCAAAGTCCAATGTACGAGCCTCGTGTTTCCTCACCCACTGAAAGCATTGGTAGTGGATCGCGTACTGTGTCACCCACAGGCAACAGGATTCGTTCACCAAAATCGAAGAAAGAAGAAAAGGAAAGAAGAAGACGTAGATCTTCTCTTATACCTCCACCACCCCCTCCTCCTCCCCCTGTGGATGTGATTGATATTGTGGAGCTGGTTGAGCTTGAAAAAGGGACAGAAACAGAAACAAACCCCACCCTAGTGGGTAACACGGAAGTATCTTCTGTTATCGAGGAGATGGCTGAAATAGAGGAGTCGTGTACGCAGAAAGAAACTTATTGTGACGAATCTCCTCCTCAAAAGACTGAGGAAGGAGCTCTTTCCCTTGGAAACATTCCAGATCCCGTGTCATTGTACGAAGATGTGGAACCAAGGAGGCCAGTACCTTCCAACAAGAACCTGTTTATTCCCATCAAGAATGAACTAGAAGAGTCATTGGCATGTCACAAGCGAGTAGATATAGATAAAAACACTCCAGGTCAAAGTACTGAAGCTCAAGGAGATTCAGCCAAAAGCCAAAAGTCAGATCAATCTAAGAAGCCGCTCTTGCCTCCCAATGTAATCTTAGCGGAAGCTCGTAAGAAGCTCAAACCACGCCCAGCAACCAAGCCTCCAGTACCTAAGAAACCTAACTTCCTGAAGATGGCACCTAAGGTTGCAATTAAACGCAGAGTTCCAGATTCTATTGTAGAACCAAGCCTTGTAAGGAGAGCCGTGTGGGCGGACGAGGAGCCTGGGGAGGAACAATCTGACGTCAGTGTTTTGGAGAACAATCGAGTAACTAATGAACATGAAGAGAATTACAGCGAGGCTGAAAATCACGGACCACCCGAGTTCAAGCCACCGCCTCCTCCAGCCCAGAATGTGGTGTCTTGCTATTCCATCAGTAGGGACAGTGACACAGACGAGAGAGATACGGGAAACGAAATTACAGGAGTTAGCGTTATATCCAAGCCATTACCACCTCTGCCGCCTCAAGCACATTCTCTGAAAGCAGGCAATAACGGTAACATCGATGAGAGTGGACAAACTATTGAAACGGAAAGCGAGTATGATGTATCTTCACCAGCACAAGGTGGTCATCTTGTGGGGGATGAGGTGCTTGTCTCGGAGACACAACCATCAAAACTTCAGTATAAACCTTTGCCACCCCTGCCTCCCCATGCACTAGCCCGCGCTACAAGTGCCAGTCAAGATGCTGTGCACACCTCACCTGTTTCGCAGGCTCAGCCGGAAATCGTTACTTTGACACAGATTACCATGAATGAGAGCACACCAGAAGGCTGGGGCGAGACAGATGAAAGTGCACAAGAGAGTTGGGACGATGGAAGTACACAGGCGTCCTGGGAAGATCCAGAAACTGATGGAAGCGAATCAAATCCCTGGGATGTGAAAGATACGGCAGAAGAATATCAAAGTAGTGAACAAAAACTGAGGCAAATTGCCCCCTCAATAAAGTTCAAACCACTGCCAGCACTCCCCGTAGGTAGAAATACAGGAGACACGGAGGAAACGTATTTGGTTGTAGAGAAGGATCACGGAACTAGTACACCTGTGCAAACAGGTCATCCACAGGCGTCCCAAAACTTGAAATTATCCAAGGACTATAACAACAAAGACACTGCGGCAATGCTACCTCGCTCACAACCTACTTCTGACGTCACAGGACCTACGAATGACTTCACCGAGATAGCATCACCTCAGAGACGCATGAGTTCTGATCAATTCCGCTCTCCACAGGATCCTGACCCACAAGCAGGTTCTAACAGACTTAGTCCTGGACCCAAACTTTTCAAGAGCGCTAGTTTCTCCCAGTCGGACTCCAAGCGCCGTAGACCGCCCACCAAGGCAGAAGTGGAGCAACTCATCGCAAAGCTGATACCGTCTCCAGCGAATGCACTTCCGGTTAGTGACAGGCCCCAAGGCCCCTTTCGCCGCCGCTCATCCTCTCTGCCGCAAGTGATGCTTGATGGTTCGTTCAGCAGCCCTGAAGGCAGTCCCGAGCTGTTACAGACCAGCACATACATCACCAAGAACATACAGGAGATAGTTGACGCCCGTAACCAGGCAGCTGAGGACCCGGATGAAGGACTTATTACTGTGGAGGTTTGTATACATTAAAATGCACACGAATTATCTTGTGTAGCAGGCGTTGTAAATACCGTGATAGTTCGTATTCTCTTTTCTTTCATTAGTTGAAACCTTTAATCACAGCTTTAGTTATTTTATTCATTTTAAAGAATATTTTCTCTCTCCTGTGCCCAGGAAGAAGCGCAGGACGATAGTTTAAAAAATACAAATAGAGTTAAGTATCAGTTTGTTGTTCAAAAGTGCCAGAGAGTTTTTTAGTAATTTGGATTTACTTTTCCCTTGCTCTTGAGGAAGCGTGTGAGACTATTATGACATCGTAGAAAGTAGCGAATTGAAGAACAACAGTACCCCAATCCCCCTCCTTCCTTCTTCCTCGTTGTCTTTTCCTTTACGCCTTCGATTTACACGGATTGCAATTATAAAGACTTACTACTAAATGTTCGTTTCTTTTTGTTTGTTGAACGCCGGTGCAGCTCTTGAAAGAACAGCAGTCAATCGGTCTCATGATCATAGGCGGACTCGACACCCCCCTGGGAATGTTATACGTGAAAGGCGTTCAGCCGGAGTCACCAGCCGAGAGGTGTAATCGGTTAAAAGTGGGTGACCAGCTCATCGAGGTCAATAGCCAATCGCTGGTTGGTGTCTCACATTCTGAGGCGCTGGCAGTGCTCAAACAGACACCACCGCTGGTCAAGTTGACCGTAGCACGTAAGAAAGATCGTGGACTAAACAACCTTGAGCATAATGAACTTCCGCCCCGGCGGTCACGGGAGTCAAGAGATGAGCCCGTGTTCTCGTCAGCGGTTGATGCCAGTACTCTAACGAAAGCATCATCTGAGCTCACGCTGAACACAAAAAGTGACGTAGAGCTCAAGCCACGGCCGCATTCGATTTCCTTCTCCTCGTTTGGCACCCCCCTCTCTGATGAAGACTTATTTGCTTCTCTGAGCTCGAATGGGTCGTTTGACGATCCAGATTACGTCCCGACCTATAGTGAAGAACCGGACAGCCCCACACTAAATCTGTGCTTAAATGACGTCCCTGTGACCATCATTGACGGGATACCAGACGAGGACGGGATCAATGGGGAGGAGGAGCAGGTTGAAAGTGAGGCTAAGGTTGTAGCCAATAAGAATGTTCGCTGGGCTGTCAGTAACGAGGAATGTGAGATCATTACGGTGGAGCTATATAAGGACGGCCGACAGGGACTGGGACTGGGTGTGATTGGAGGAGACAATGTGAGTGAAGACATTATGGTAAGTCATTTTTTTTTCTAGGTTGATCTGTAAATGTTATTGTTTTAAATTTTATTTGGTGCTGGCCTCGCTGGAGCTACGAGTCCGTTTACCATCCCCTCATCCAGTTTAACATTCTTTTTGAAACTTTTGATTTGTTTTGTTTTTGCTTGTTTTTGTTAGTTTTTTCTCGTAGTGGTCTGGATGGAAGTTTCCAAATTAAAAAAATAGAATAGAATGAAATAAAATTTCTGAGTAAAACGTACCAACTGAAACAGACTGATTTGTGACTAAAATTAATGATAACTTTTGGTTTACCTACGAAATTCACAGCTATTTTTTTAAAAAAATACTATGGAGGGGCGGCGGAGTAGGGGAGGGGGGAAGAAGAGGGTAGAGGGGAGAAGAAGCGGGGGAGTGATGCTGTTGACCTCAACAAATTAGTGTACTTCACGAGTTTTGTTTGTGTACCATGAAATTGTGAGACAACATGTTCCCAGTAACTTAAGTCAATATACCTTATGTTATAAGAAGGCAAAACAGTTCATTTTAACTCCGAAAATCTCTCTGTTTTACACTGTCTGTAAGACTCGATGTTATAATGAATTTTACAAATTGAATTGAACAAAACACAAGGCATTGTGGTTAGTAATCACCGGTCGTAGCCCTCTCGGCCCCAATCAGTTTATCAGTATGTAAGTTCTCCTTACATTATCCACACAAAATAAGCAGCTTGGAAATTAGAACAAAGCAAATCATCCTACACAGCAATTTATCTGACATGAAAAACAAAATTCTCCCAACCCGTTTACTAGGAAGCTTAAGAGATAGTTTAAGAGAATTCAGCAATACGTCATATGGCGTGTTTGGGGCTGAGAGGTTTAAGTATCATTATCTGACCGGCCTGTCTTTATTCCCCTTGTAGGTGAGCCAGGTATCGGGCGTGGTGTGGAAGGATGGACGCGCGAGTAAAGGAGACACCATTTTGTCTGTCAACGGCAAGAGCTTTAAAGGACTCACTAACAATGAAGCGCTTCAATTCCTTAAAGACACTCCCAGACACGTGACTATTGTGCTGTCACGTCCAAGAAGGCCGCACGGCCGTTCCAAATCTATGACAAACATCAGAGACAAGAAGAACTTTGAAAGTGACGTCACTGAAAATGGCGCTTGGCCAGTTGCCGAAGACGTAACGAAAAAGAAAAATTCCATCAACAAAATGTCAAGTCCAAAAGACTCAACCAAGAAAATTCCACTTGCTTATGGTAAAGAGATCTCTGAAGGAACTTACGACCGTCTAAAGAAACGGCTATTTTCCAACGGAAGTAATAAATCACTCAAGTATTTAATGCAAAAAACACCTTCGGAACCTATCATAACGGAAGTTCAGCTGCACAAAGGCGCCTCAGGACTTGGGTTTAGTTTCGTCGGCGGGCGTGATTCCTTATATGGAGATGCGCCCATATATGTCAAAGACGTGTTCAAAGACAGTGTTGCTGGGCGGAACAAACTTTTGCAGCGAGGAGACGAGATTCTGGACGTGAATGGGCAGAGTGTGGGGAACATGAGTCACGTGGACGCGCTAAACATGTTGAGGGAGCTGCCTTTTGGTCGAGTGGTGATGAGAATACGAAGGAGATAGCAATAATCCTCTGTAGCAGTTTATTCTGAACAAGTTGAGGGAGCTGCCTTTTGGTCGAGTGGTGATGAGAATACGAAGGAGATAGCAATAATCCTCTGTAGCAGTTTATTCTGAACAAGTTGAGGGAGCTGCCTTTTGGTCGAGTGGTGATGAGAATACGAAGAGATAGCAATAATCCTCTGCGGTGGTTGCTCCTTGAAGGCCCGTTAAGCCTGGGTTAAATGAGCTTGAGAGTTGTATGACAGTTGTGTGATGAGTGCCGATAGGATTTGGGCGAGACGTCCATTCAAACCCCGTGCGTGTGGTCAAACGAGCATGAGAGTTGACAAAAGTTTCTCAACAAATGTTCAAGAACTTTCTTCAATTTTTTACACATGTTCAAATTAGATTGGAGTGCATGAAAGCCGATTGGATTGCGTTGGATCCGATGAGGGTGCATGAAATCCGCAAGAGTGCATGAGAGTCGATGAGAGTGCATGAGAGCCGACGAGGGTGGAGTGGAACTGATGAGAAAACATGAGATCCGATGAGAGTGCATGAGTTCTTATGAGGGTGTATGAGAACCGAGATGAGTATTGGATCATTTTTCATTGACTCTGATGCTCTTTTGACCCAGGCTGTACGCCTGAAGACAATCCATTTAAATTAGACCAACATTTAATTGGATGACCGTCGATTGGTTAAATCAAGTAGTAATTTCTTTTCGTATTCGATTGAACTAATCGTCTTTTACTTGACCTGCAATTTATTTCTAAATAATTTACAGATAAACCAAAATGCTCCCCCTTTCCTCCGAAAGAATAACAGCCAGTATCCGAAACAATATTTTGGAAGTTTACGGTGTCATTCACCCAGACTGTGAACATCATATCAGAGTCGTACGTATAAGTAACAATTATAAAACAGGGCCTGTATAGCGTGGGCTCTGATTGGCTAATGAATGGTAAAAGTAATGTT
>JAOBYH010217637.1:0-10065 GCA_025403525.1 Umimayanthus kanabou | reverse complement strand
GAAAAAGTGTCTTATGCCCCCCCAATATCGAGTCACTAATGTGCCCCCCAATCTCAAAGTTGCTCCGCGGTCCCTGCCATTGACACAAAGCAAGGTCAATTTACGTTGATTAACTGAAACACCAGACTTTTACTTTAAAAGAAGTTAGTTTTGGCTACGGTTAGCTTGTTTGTTAATAATTATTGTCTAAGTCTCCGTAGTGTAAGTATTCCAGTTCTGAGCTACTCCGCTCTTCACCAAGACGCAAATGGCGCTTGTCCTGGTTGTCTGTGTAATATATGTTCATAAAATATTCTACCTTTACGTTTTCCAAATGTAATTATTATTGTATTTTTGAGGTCACTACTGTACAAGTTCATGCAGAGTTTGTAAAGTACGCAATAAATGTCAAAGAGTTTCTGGAATGAGCTTTGTGTCTCGTGGCCCGAGTGTTGTAGATTAGTAGGAATGGGGAGGGGTGGGGGCGATAAAACTTGTATGCCAAAGCATCTTCTTTCTCACAAAACAAAAACTCGTTGCAGGATTTAAGCTAGACTTTAAAGTTGATACGATGCCGCAGACTCCGACATAAAAGTAAGGAATTGGAGAAATTTTTGCTGGGAGAGAATGCCGCATTTCCTTAAGAGAGAGCCAGGCAGTTTTCACGGAGCTGCCGTAGCAAATTGTAGCCAAACGGCTCCATTTGACTGAGTTATCGAGGTCACTGGACTGATAAACATATATTTGGTATAGTTCATTGTAAGAAAGCTTTAAGGCTTCAGGATTTTCAACAGTTCCTTTGTTTCCGAGAAGTTAGGTTTTGTACGAAGGCGGTGTGGGTTATTTTTATTGTTTCTGCCTCGGTGATTATTGACAATTGTTACAAATTTCACTTACAATTTTTTCAAGTAAATGGCAGACACTGAAATAATTGACCCAGAATGTCGGAAATAGAAACTAAATTTAGAGAGAAGAGAAATGGCGTCGAATGGGCGCAGATGCAATCGAAATCTGATGGTCATGCTGCGCCGATGTGGGGTGCTTCATATAGTACCATTTTGGTCAACTGATTGGTATGAAAATTGGGCGGAGCCCCTCCCCCCACGTACAAAACTTTATTGAGTGCCACCCGGTCCGGCCTGGATCAACTATTAAACAACTGTCCGCCTCTTAGTAACATCATTTTAATCAAGATTATTAAAAAATTGAAATATTTGGTAACGGACTCATTTCTTACCTGGTGAAGTGCAGCTGCATTCGCTTTGGTCGCTTATGCATTGAATTTAGCAGCTGTGACGGTAACGGTTTAAAATTGATAGACAATGTTCACTCTTTCATTATTATCGGCTTTTTGTTCAAAAGAGTGTGATAAGAAGGAAACGCAGACATCCGAATTTATATCGGTGCGACTTTTTGGCGAGGTTCAAGTTCTCCAAGCCGGCGAGGTAGTTATCTTTGAACGTATGTTTGAGCCAGTGACAGCGGATATCAGAAATATATATTGAATGTTATAGTTTTGCGACGCCCAACTGCTTGCTAAAGCTCCCTAATTTTAAAATGCTTTTGACGGCTAATTAAAGTTAAATCAATAAACCACAAAGATACTCTGAGAGATTGTTTGAGATGGGTAAAAAGGTCAAGGTGCAATCGCCAAGTTTTTCTGGGTCAGAGCACATGTGGTACCCAGGACCACTCGGTTGCTCCTTGGACTGTCATGGAGAAGTTTCTGTCCCAAAGTATTGAAGAATAGTTTCTTGCATTTTGCTTCGTGCTGCTCAATGTACTTCAACTGAGAATGATGCTGAGGAAAATTGGATAGACCAAAAAGCAATGTGTTGTTTTGTTAGGGTGATACGGAGTTCTTTATCTCTGCAAAGGTAGGTTGACTTTTCCCACCACGACTTGGCCAGTGGTGTTTGTAATAATTATGAACCACTTTGTTAAATTATTGTTTATAAGATACGAGTAATAATCGTGCTTTTTTTCTAAACTTGCAAGGCTCATTGAGTTTATCTTTAGTCTTTGAAATTAAAGCCTAAACTTTTTGGTACATATGTTGATGAGGTTGTTGCATATTGAGGAAGAATTGATGAGGTTTCACGCTGGACGATCTGCTGGCGGGATATCATAGCGACCTAAAATTTATGCAAAGTAGTGGATTTCAAGAGCTCTCCATTTTACCCTATAATTTCACTAATAAACAATCTTCACTGCAGCCATTTAGAAACTTCGAGAAATGCTGAGGGTTAAACACAGCCTTTGGGACCATGATGATTCGATTTGAAGCAATTTTTTCTGTTTACTTAATTGCGGTCGAGAGTTATGCCAGTGAATTGCTTGCTCAAAGTCATCAGTCATCACTGTTTAATTTTGCACATTCGCTTGACGTATTTCGGCATCAACAAGTTTTCCTGCTAGATTCCTTTTCGTTGAAAATTTACTTTATCGTTGCTTTGTCAAATACAAGCTGTATTTTTAAATTCTCGAAATGTGTGTTCGGACATTTCGGTCAGACTTCGGCGCGGTGCGCAAGATTCAATATTTAGATTTTGAATATTAATATTTTTGAAGTAACGTTAGGTTTTGAACTAAATTAAAAACTAACATTTATCCTATCCTAGTTTGCAGTGCTTTCTCTAAAGGATGAATAGCTAAGTTTTGCCGCTGCAAGCATGTCTTACAGTCGCAAAGACAAAGATGGTTCTTCTGGTGGTAGACAAATACCTCACACAAGAATAGAAGATGAAAAACAAATTGAGGACGCATACGAGTTTGGGAACGAGCTCGGTAGAGGAAGTTTTGGAGTTGTCAAAGAAGCAAAGCACAAAGCTACTGGTAAACGTTGGGCTGTGAAGGCTGTAAATAAAGAAAAGGTTTGTATGTTTTGCATTTTGTTCAACTTTTTTGATTGTTTGTTTGACCACATACAAGTGAACTTTATAATGTTGCAGGACAGTATTTAGGATTAACATAACAATTAACATTTTGACCAACTGGTTTTTTTGTATTATTTATATTTACTTTTTCTAGAATCAACGAAACACAGGTAGAAGAAATTATATCATTTGTGCTTTTAAAATAGATGCCCAAAATGTTCTCTGTTTGACATTGAAAGTTCAGGGATAAAGTTTTTTGCGTGGTCGACATAAAAGGTTTTGACACAAGGCTTGTATGCAAGTTTCTGAACAAGAAGAAATTGACAACTTGTCAATTTCTTCTCATCACTGCACGTAAAGAATTCAATAATCAAATCGGTCAAAGGAAATGAATGAATAGCTCAAACCATTCAGAATAGATGAGATGACGAACAAAGAAAACCTTGTTAATACACAAAAACAAATTGCTGGCTATTTGACAATGTGAGTAAATGACATATTCAGTTTTCAGAGTCCTTATTTTATTAATTAAAATTAATTGAGCAACTGTTAACACGATTTTTTTGCCTCGGGGCAATTAGATATATTGGAAATTTTGGAAGCCCATGTTAACAAGATGTTAGATCAATATCTATCACAATGTGGAGACAGGAGGTATAGCTTTCCTATTCAAGAGATAATTTCTTAGTAAACACTTTCTTGTTCAGTTGCTATCAAGATTATCAAAAAAATTCAATGATGCTGATTCTTCAATGTTTATTATGGATTTAAGTACTTTTTAAAATATGTTGGACTTGTTATTCCTTGTAATTCCTAATTTTATGCAAAGAGAAATATCAAAACTGTTTATTTTAAAAGAAAATCAGTCAATATTGCCTATTATTTTAAGGTGTGCAACACTTCAAAATAGAGACTTTTCAAGAAACTAACTTGGGTACTGTCAAACGAGCATGAGAGTGGCCAGCTCTCATGCACTCTCATTGACTCTTGAGTGATCGAATCAACTTTGAACATGTTCAAAGTTTGATGAGAGTTAATGAGAGTTTCACTCATTTGTTAAGAGGATCTCATGAACTCTCGTGAACTCTCATCTTTGCTTTACTGCACACACAAGAGTTGAATATAACTCTCATCCAAATCTGGTCACTCAACTCTTGTACAGCTCTCATGCTTACTTGATCTGGGCTTTAGACTTGGCTTTTTAAATTAAAGAGAAGGAGGCCAAAGTATCTGCCTTCATGGTGGCCATGATCATGGCTGTGACCACCATATTAAGTAATATTTGAGGTGGGTGCCCCATTGTGCCTGCTGTGTCTCACAGAAAAAACAAGTCTTGCACAAGAACTTCTATTTTTGCTTGATGTAGTTATGAAGTCTTGGCCTGCACTGCTTATCCAGCCATGAATGTGTTTTGATGTCTAGCATTTTCAAAGTGTCTTCAGATAATATTACCCATTTGGCATGCGGCAGCTTTGACCTTTTTTATTAGTTTCTTTAACATTTTACTGAAAGAAGAGCCAAATGTTACTATTTTGTAGCAGATATTACACATCATAACTGCTATCTTCCCTTGGCTTCAATCTTCCAAATGGCAACAAATTCCATGAAATAAATAGTAAACATGGATTTACAGGTGTAGTTAACCCTTGAATGAGCAACCTCTAAACTATGTTAACATAAATGGACAAGGATAGAAGGGCTTGACTTGAACCCACCCCCTTGATTTTCTTAACGATTAAACATAAAAGAAATGGCCAGCAAGTAGTATTGGCCTAGATAATTAATTTCCGTAAAAACAAAAAAGGTTTATACAAGAACTTATACTATGGCCACAGTCATGCACAACATGTCTGCCAATTTGGAAATTTTATTTTTCAAAAAACTGCGACAACTTTTCTTCAAATTGAAAGAAAACAAGGGTTTATGTGCTCAAATAGGCAATTCTTAAGCTTGGTTCACACTAGCGACAGAGACGGAAGCGGAGACAGAGATGGAAGCATGAAATTCCATACAAACCCTGTAAAATGGAGACAGAACAGAAGAAAGCAAACCCTTCCATTCTCTTACTGTATGTTCCGTCTCCGCTTTACAGGGTTTGTATGGAATTTTGTGCTTCTATCTCCGCCTCTGCTTCCATCGCTAGTGTAAACCAAGCTTTACTGTAAGAATAACTTACATTGAAGACCGTGACAAATTAGATCAAATTTTGTCAAAAAACTCAAACTTGAATATTTATTATAAATTATAAATGATGATGTCATTCAGTTAACTTCACAGAACGAATCCTTGATTGGACTACAGGTACTGCAAGTTTCATAAGATTTTAGTTGCTTTGATGCTTCAGTTTTAGGTCAGAAAAAAATTTGGGTGTTTAAATAAAATGACTCCCCCTGTCCATTCAAGGGTTAATAGGAAACACTGATAATGAAGAAAATATTATTTAATAAATTTTGTCAAAAAATTTTTCATTGTTTTCTGCTAAACTATTTTTGCACAAATTGTATTAAAGTGAAGACTTTAACCAGTTAATGTCAAAAGGTGTATCCTTGATGGGACTACAAGCACTGTAACTTTGCTTTAAAGTTCAGGTTTTAGGTAAAAAAATATGGGGTTGGTCAATTTGACCATCGTGGCAGTTCAAGGGTTAAAGCAATGAATTTGCTGTATATCATTTTGCACTGTTGTGGATTGTTTTTTAAAACATTAAAATGTTCTTTTGAGTAACTTCCTTGCATCTTGTCCTTCCTAGGCTGGCAGTTATGCCATCAAGTTATTAGAGCGTGAGGTCATTATTATGAAGAAAATTGATCATGAGCATCTCATTTATTTGGAGGAAGTTTATGAGACACCAAAGGTATGTTTAGATGGGCTTGTTTAAGGTGGTTCAAAACAGTTTTCCATTTTCCATTGCCACTACATTTTATGAAAGGCTCACTCGTTTGTAGTAAAAAATTACTGCTACTTGCTGAGAGCTCATGTTCCAATGACAAGTGCTTCAACTTATCAACCCTTGTACTCACAGTGACATTTTGGTTGCCATGGCAACTTGACAGAGCCTCAAATACACCCTATTTCTAGCATTCAACTGCATTTTACACAAAAATTAGTTGGTTAATCTCTTTTTTTTATTTTATTAAAAGTGTTTGCACAGCAAGAGTACATTTAATTTTTTTTTAAAAAATTCTGTCAAGAAGTTTTGGCACCACCTTAATATTTTGTAATGTTGAGGTGGCACCAAAACCTCTTGGCAGGATTTTTTTAAACTTTCTTAAAAAACGTTTTTAGATGTGCAAACAGTTTTGTTGCAATAAAAAAGAGGTTTCACTGACTACTTTTTGTATAAAATGCAATCGAATGGTAAAAATAATATGGCCCATTTGGAGCCCTGTAAAGTTGCTATGGAAACAACACTTCTGTTAGGAGTGCAAGATTTAAAAAAGTTAGTGAGGAAGAAGTCAATGCATTTAAAACTCACTGCTTCGAGTATTGTGCCTGGAAAAACGATTGTCAAACCACTCAGTCAGCATAATCACAATAACTGGCCATCATCAAGAACAAAGTGTTGAAACTTATGACTCCAGAAACGAAGACGAGCAGCAACAACTCAGCGACATCATTGATGGTAAAGAAGTCCAGATTCCCTTCAGCAGTCCAGTGCTGCAGTTGGTAGTGGCCACATTTACAATTTCCATAACTGTAATACAGTTATCAACCAAGGACAGGCTAATGCTTCTTCATTTCCATCGATGTAAAGTCAGTGAAAATGCTGTCCAGCAAACAATTCTTGGCATCTTAAACTTTTTAAACTGACTTTTCCTCTTTGCACTTGAGTTATTCAGTTTCCTTCAATGCAAAACACTTCAGCAACAATTTATCAACATATTCAGTTGAAATTATTGAGCTTTTTTGCACTTTGTTTGAAGTTTTTTATTGATCTCAATCGAAAAGTTGAGTGTACTTGCACTGGTGCTGTGGCGGCTTTGTTAGTTCATTGAAGACGGTTTTTAACCAATCATGCATGGAATTTTGACAACTCACCTGATTTTGCAACTTTTTTGTACAAGGCTTTGTTGATAAGGTTTACTTAAATTTGAGAATTAAGAAATTTTGAACAGAGTTTTAAGCTTTTATAATCCAATGTGTTTCTCAATATATTGATTAAATTAAAACAAAAGACAGATACTTTTAAAAGGTGTAAAAATGTAATCAAATGTTGACTCGTGAAATTAGGAAATAATTTCACTTGTGTGTTGTCAAAATTCTAGCGAATTTCCCTCGCCTAAAGGCTCAACAAAACACGCATGAAATTATTTAATTTCTAATTTCAAGCATCACCATTTGATTACATAACAAACACCACAAAACCAGCCTATACCTCTATTAGATAAATAAAGCCTATTATGTTGGTTTCCCTTATAAGTTTGTTGCCACAATGTGAAGTTCCTGAAATTACCTACGGTAATTCAACTCTATGATGTCATAGCACAAGTGCTCAAAAAGCCTGTGCTGGGTAGGGTTGAATTTGTAAGTTTGTTTTAAAATTTCCCCTGGTTATCAGCCCATCTGACAGCTATCAGTTGGACATACCACAGACTCTCTATTTCTATAAATAGATGTTTTTAGATATTAGGCCAAGTGAAAAAAAATTATTAGTTTCCTGTCCGGAATCACCAAAAACATGAGGTGGGAGGTTCTTATTATTTGCTATTTTGTCAATTTTTGTTATTTTCCAAAATATAGGTTTACGTCCTCTTTGCTTCCAATAAAATGGTAGAATACGGCTTCCGTTTCATCTCAAGAGTTTATATAGCTAATTTTAGTATTTACATACCAGCCAGCCTGTCATAGTGATCCTTAATTATTCAAGAATAAATTGTGAACTTTCAACTTCCAATATACTAGTGTCCTTTGTTGTTTGGAAGACAACTTAAAATAGATCAGTATATAGCTATTTCGGATCTCTATTCAGCACAACACAGGTTTCTATACCAAGAAAATGTCTTGCAAGCAACAAGTTCTAGTCACTATTTCAAGAATACGAAATAATGTTGCAATGTGCAAAATTTGATCAAAACAATCTCTCAGTATTCAACACTTTTTCCTTTGAACGAATAATAGTGCATATGAAATAAGGCAAACTAGAACACAAATCCCAGGACACAAATCACTCATGTAGCTAATGAGCCACATGAACGACATGGTGAATTTCGTAACATCCAGACCGGTTGCATGTTTCATTTTGTTGCAGGGAGCAGATAGTCTGTGTTCCGCACACATAAACATTTCTATCTATGCATCAAGTATCAAATTCGATTTACTGTTTGTATTTTGAGTTTATTTTACAGCAGAAGTGGGGTTTTCACCAAGCTATTTCACATATTTCTAAAAGATCTTTAGATATAAATAGAAATAATAAGAAAAGGAGTGGGCAGGCAAAAAGGAGGTGAGCAGGGACAGGAAACTAATAGTTTTTTACTTTGCTTTATTACTTTGGGATAATTTGCAAGCAACTGACACTTTGTTTCAGATTGTCATGTTTTCATATTGATTATTATCTGCAAGTTAGTGACTCGTATAAGTCCAGGGATTAAGTTACCTGCATTTATCAGGGTTCCTACAGGTGGACTCTTAAATAGTCTAATTTTTGATTTTGTGTTTTTAAACCCTTGAAAGTGTCATAGATTTGCCAAGATTTATCCTTGAGGTCTTAAAAAGTCTAACTTAAATTTTGTAAAAAAAAAAATTGTTTCTAATGATCAAGATTTGAAGATTGTATAAAAAGAGTTTTGATGCAAACAGCAATTGTTACAAGTTTTTATTCAGCAATCGACCCGTACTGCACATCGCACACAGAAGGGGCTTCTTAGTCTCCTTGTTTCATGCAAAAACTACTGTAAGTTGCACAATAGAACAGAAGTTGTAAGTTACGTTAAAGTTGGCCCGTCCTGTAACTTTTGAATAAAAAATCGAAGAAAAATTATGTCTTAAAATTTCCAAATTTGGGTCTTAAAAAGGTCTTAAATTTGTGAGTTGTTAGCTGTAGGAACCTTGATTTTATGGTAATCATGTAAAAGGGGTAGATGATGTCCAGTTAATTTTGGATATACTAGTATCTGGATGAAAAAAATTCTAAGAGCTATTAAATTTTGACAAGGCCAAAACGTTATACACTGCAGTTGACTGGTTTGAACACAGCACTTGTACCTCTCCATGTATGCTCATTTGCAAGTGCACATGTTTAACACTTCCACCACTTTCAGCGGATGTACCTTGTGATGGAATTATGTGATGCAGGAGGGCTTCATACACTTCTTAAAGACAAGACCAGATTCTCGGAGATGGTCAGTGCTTGCTTTGCTATTAAACAAATAAACTGCTAAATGTAAGATGCATGTATACCATTATTTTCCTGAAATAGCCAGACAAGTATTGTTAAGAATAAGAATAAGAGATATTTAATAAGCAATAATCACTGTTGACATCAGCAGTGGCGAACACGGCCTCCAGTAAATTTTCAAGGCCAAGACAGAAAAATAAGGCCTCTGAAATTGTATTCCGTGCAGTACTGGAGAAATTTATGGCATTTTGCCAAAACTATTTGCAGGCCTAGGGGCTGGGTATGCCACTAACAGCCAAACAGTCAAATAATTAATTTGTCAATTAACATTTTCTGTGGTTTCTGTAGGAAACAAGGACTGTAATTAACCAAATGGCAGATGCAATAGCCTATCTTCATGATTTCGGTAAGTTAACAAATTACCATTTTGAAGAAAACTTCAGACGTTAGTGATTACATTTTTTGTCTAAATTTTGTACAATCATGAAGTTGTAGAATTATTTGATCACCAGGTATTTTGCCCTTGAAAGATGTTTTTTTCTTACAACTGTACTATTATGCAGCATTATCTTGTTCAGTTTGCTAATTATTGCTTGTTATTATTTGGTTCTATTCAAAGTATTTTTGAAACCATTACAATTGTCTCTTGTGCTAATTGTTGCATTTTGAAAAGGTATAAGTCACTGACATTAAATACATCATTTTCCCAACAATATTTATAAGAAACTTTAGGCCAAGTAAAAAAAAAATTGGTTAGTGTCCTTTTTTCAGAATTTTTATGGTTGGGAGGGAGGTATTTTTTTTTTGACTCGGAAGTTTTGATGCTAAAATACAATAAAACATATCCCTACTTATTGTCGTTATTGCATCCAA
>JAOBYH010217526.1:0-10068 GCA_025403525.1 Umimayanthus kanabou | reverse complement strand
TGGATTTCAAAGCTCAAATTACACGACTTTTCCTAAAATTTTATAGGCAATCTTTCTAAGTGTGTTTCAACACTACCGTTGCAGTCCTGTTGCCATGGTAACCGATAATCTGGAGGCAACTTTTCCCAATTTTGAATGTGTTTTACTTTGACAATTTTTACGTTTTATAACGATATTCCGAAGCTTCTACAGACTACAAATTGTATGCATGGAGCAATTTCAGTAAAAAAGTGTTAAAATAACGTATTATGCTGAAAGTGGTGCATTATGGGTAATTCATATTTCTTTCATAAATTGGCTATAGATTGTGGAAGTTAGCTGGATTTATTGATCATTTCTTTGGAAAATTCGAGAGTATTTTGTTTCCCAAACTCCGTTTCATATTACTGCAAAACATTGTTGATATTATTGTTTTCCTTTGTTGCTAGGGGCAACGCATACCGTAACTAAAAGTATTGGAACTTCGAATGTAAATATTTTACCGTTATCTCTCCGAATCCAACAGTTTAAACAATTTTGAAAACGAGAAATTTTGCTCATAATTCGGAAAATTGTTTTGTAGTTTATTGAAAAACTAATTATATGCTGTTGCCATGGTAACCATTTTATCGCTTACCTTAAATGTAACTATTTATTATTGATGACGTCACACAATGCTTCAGTCACGTGACTATGGCTTAATTTAGAATATGAGAACTCATTTTTGCCTTCCTCAAATGATAGTGTTTGTGTTCACATTTTGGTGAATTTTGATAAATGTATTATGAAAAAATTGAAATATACCGGAAATATAACAGTTATATGACGTCATCATTACGTCGTTTATCAATTTAATTGGAGTATGAACTACCACAAACAACTATCATATCTTCATAGGGTCAATAAAGTCTTTAAACTGCGTATCCATCATGAATATCTTGTCACAGCAAAATATATTGAAAACAACATCAAAAAGAATGTTTGATGACGTCATAGCAACGTCATTACACTTAAGTGCAATATACTACAACCAAAAGATAGAGCATGCTTCAATGATCAATTGTTCAAAGTTTCATTAAGTTCGGATTAAAACTAAGAAAGTTATGGAATGGGGGCGGAATCAATCCCCCCCCTTTGGACTGACAGACCTCAAAAAAGCTTGGACTGGATAGGGTTAATACTCGCAAAATACGATACTAGTTTCTTATGAAGGACCAAAAAGTGCACAATGTAGTTTTATCTTCTGTTCATTTACGCCCCGCGAGTTTACAGTCAGCTCGCTGGGAAAAGGATTGGTTATTAGTGTCTCACAGCGTCAAGGTGTAAATGGATCGGTGAATTCGCAGCAAAATGCAATTGAAAATGTTTGATTTGGAAATGCTGGAAAGCAAGAACACCCTCCGCTCGAACAGGCCAGCCTTATGTGATTTCATTTTGTAGTTCTTGCGTCATTCATCATGATTGCAACTCGGTATTCCCCTGGATATCCAAGTTAAATCAATCAATCAATCAATCAATCAATCAATCAATCGTTTTATTGGCCCTATTGCAGTTTCCTAAAACTGAATTACAGGGTGTTCACACACAACTAGAGAAAAGTGGTTTGTGTGTTAAGTGTTTTGTTCATCTTGTGACAAATATTATGATAATTTAACAAAAATATACTTCTCTGCTAGTTGGCTTTTGAAAGCTGATCTTCAAAATCGTTCGGGATACTCGTGTCCCGACTGAAGTCGAGTCGGGATTCAGGATTCTCAAGTAAAATCGGAACAATCTCGTCTAAATCGGGACGGTTGGACACTCTGGAAGTGTTTTAGGGGGTCCGGGGGCATGCTCCCCCAGAAAAAATTAGAAGTTTGAGTTCTTCAAACTGCAGGAAATGCATTGAAATTGTCAATCCTACCATCACCACGTTATTTTGTATCATTTTAAATCTTTTACGATCCCATCAGGCAGACCTTTTTGGCTCCGGGGGAGGGGGGTGCGTGGGCACCCTGCGCACCCCCCCTGCCTACGGGCCTGCAGTGTATTGATACGGAAGAGGATAATTCGTTGTATTAACGACGTTTGAGTGCGACAGCATAGTTTGAAAGTTCTCTATAATTTTTTGGCAAATGTGAGCAACAAACTATAGCCCCTCTTTGCAGTGTTAATAGAGGTCAGGGATACATCTCTGTCGTGACACGTGCTTGTAAGAGACAAAAGAACTATATATCCCACTTTTTCTATTAAGACATACACGCAACACTCTAAGACGTAACGTTATTAAATACAAAATCTTCATGTACTCGTTCTAGATGTCCTTTCTATATGACTTACTTATTCTCCGGCTCCAAAGCCCGGTTGTTCAAAGCCCGATTAGTACTACTGAACCCTGGGTTAAATCTTAATAAAACCTATTTTAACCCTGGATTACAACAACCGGGCCCAGTACCCTTCTCTCCATCATATGCAATAACGTATTAGGGCAAAATTTTATTGGTTAATATCTGCTTTTATTAAATTCTTTCTCTGCCAAATAAATATATTACGTACGAGCAGGGCTGAATAACAGTGCGGCTCACGTACTTGCTCAAGTTAACTGCACTCTCTAGTGAACTTTTAAAGTTCGTATATTTCAGAGTACAGACTGCTTAGTTTGCAAAAAAAAAAACCTCCATCACACGTGTCCTATAAAAACTGGTCACAGCTGACAATATGATATACTGTGAGCATGCGCACTAGTTAATCAGCTGTGCTTTTTAGAAATTGAAAACACGTTACCAGACCAGCAGATCATCACCCGAGAAACAAGCTGGAATGCTACTTGTATGTAGCTAGCGCGCACGCGCACTAACTACGTAAAATTTCGTATGCAGCTAAATTTTGTGGATATTTACAGCTATATACAATTATAAAATCACAATGAAAATCATTAAGTTTACGTATGTTTTCTATAATACAGACATTCGTTATCGCAGCTGATAAGTCAACTGTACCTTGTGTTTGAGCCCAATCTAATTTACGTTTATACAAATTCTAAATATTTGTTTGCAGCGACCGCAAGCTTTTGTAACTACATTTGTTTTGCACCTAAAAGATAGGTTGATTTCACAAAAAATTATGAATGATGATCTATCTCCCATATATCCTTTCATTTGATATCTAGACAAACGTCGCTACTCTCTGTGTTGAACATCAATTTTATGAAATGTTCAGTAAAAAAATCTATGAAAGTCGCACTTAAATTTCAGTTTTTTCGACAACTTCAGTTTTGACTAAAACCTATGATATGGACTCTTCTAAACCTCTTAGCTCATATTAGATTGAAAAGCAGCTCAGTAGTGATAAATCCCGCACAATCTTTCCATGGTTTGGACCAATTCTTAGATTTTTGTAAAGTAATGTTGCATTTGTGCATTCAAACCCGTTTACCTACGTATATCTTTTTTTGCGAAACAAATTGAACGTTAGATAACAAAAATGTCAATTAGCAACAGCGTCAGTGAGCAAAATGCAATCACCAAAATAGCGGGTGTGATACATATACTATATATACTATATATAATTTACAAATTTACCAAGATCAGTACAAAACCGTGTGTAAAAACTATAAATTAAAACACCGAATGTAAAATTCCCTGCATCACCAAATCATTGTAATAGGCACACCACCGGCAAGTTTTAGTGTAAAATAAGCAAAGACGAATCGTTGGCATTTAGGCCAACTTCACTGGGCTTCACAATGGTTATTGATTGAGCTTACTATAATGGACAATGTTTCAGGGCGTTAGGAAGACACGATTTCGAAAGTTCTAATGAAGGAACCTCGTTTTCGCTTCCAGTTCTTCCATTTTGAGGAGGGAACGATTTCTGACTCAACATGGAGGAGATGAATGATTTCTTACTCGCTAGTGAATGTGGACACCTGAATGCTAGCTTCCTCACAAGCTGAGGTTTGTCCGAGTTGACAGAGCCCACGGAACTGAGCGAGTTTTGTCTTCGTACTGACGAGTCCGTGCTAACTGAGTCGGTGAGGTCGGCCTCGCTTTCACTCTCGCTTTCAGGCGTCATTTGACTCAGATCCAGTCCCCGGACGGGAGAGTCCGGAGCCTCTTCGAAGAATACCACGATAGCACTGGTGTTGTCAGCTCGCAACTCCTTCGCTCGCCATTTGCCAAGCGCTCTGGATATGAGTCTGAAAGAATTGAACAATAAAAATACATTTAGCGATTGTACATGTACAATATCACAAACAAATCACTAATTACAGTTCCATTTCGACTTTACTTGATCACCAGAATAATTTAGTTACAATTTAGTTATAATTTAGTTATAATTGCAATTTAATATATAATATATATGGAAGGGTTCTTAAATCTCTCTTAGGAGGGGCCCCTACTGAGCTGCCTTTCGGATTTTTCCGAGTGTCAGTTTTGCCTTTTGGCTAGAATTGTTTTACCTACCCTTCATCCACATATACCCATGTATCTATTAAAAAGATCGCTACGAGCTCGAAAGCTTATGCTTCTCTATCTGGAAGTTAAGTATCAAAGTCTTGGTAGCAGCACTAGTGACGAGGAGCATTTCTTAGTTTGTTCCACAATATTTTTCTCAGATATCAGTTCTTAACAAAAGCAAAAATACAAAAAAATGCGAGACAGACAGTCAGACAGTAAGTCAGACAGACAGACACACACATTTTTACAATTATACCACTAACCTATGTGAAACATCACCCCCGAGGTATTCATCGACATTCTTCTCGTGATCATCCACAAATCGGACGGCCTCATCCACCCTCATTACGCCCCAAAGTCCATCACTGGCCAAGATGATAAACTTGTCTTTACCAGGAACTAGCGTGTGGACGCGTACATCCGGGATAGGTGACACCACAAACTCGCCTCGATAATAATCGAAACTCCAGAGGTCGCCTGTTGTAAAATGGTGAAACAGTCAGTACCGTATTTATTCGAATAAGCGCCCAGCCTCGAATAAGCGCCCACCCCCATAAAGCACCCTACCTAAAAGTCCAAACTGGGCGCTTATTTAAATAAATACGGTAACTCTTTTTGTTATAAGAATATTTAGTCTATAAGCGGGAGTTGAACTTTCTTAGGTTTTCTTAGTCTCTCTTTGCTTTACAGCTTGGAGATTTCTTAAATGTGTTATTGGCATCGGGGATGCTTTTGAAACTACTGTTCCATCCTCTTCACTTCCAAAAGTACCGAATAATGTAATTATCATTACCTGTCCAGACATTTTCTGAAAACAGTTTTGGTGCATTTTATAGCTCATTAAAGAATTTAGAGTGAACGACCAATTCCTCTATTTTCACAAATAGACTCCTTTTTTTGTATTGATACTATAAGAAGAAGATAATTATTGATAATTAAAAATTGGTTGGAGTGAAAGAGTGTGGACAGCTGTTTAAAAATATTAACTTTTGAAAAGCGCAAAGGATAATACCAAGACCCAGAGATGTTACGTTCTGTTCTACGCAGTTCAAATATGTTAGTTGCTGCTAACATTGCTGCTAATTCAGAGTCGTTGAAAACATTTAACGTGTTAACGTGTTTCTACTACAGTGGAACCCCGCCTTACGGCCACCTCGTTATTACGGCCAATATATTTTTTCCCGGCAAAACGACCATACATAAGAAAACCCCGTTAATGCGGCCACCTCGTTAATACGGCTAACGGCCACATTTTGAAAATCCCAACCTGTATAATCCTTTAAAATTTAACCCCGTTTATACAGTCAATCATGCCGGCCAAAATTAGAAGAATGAAAACGGCTGTGGCAGTCAGTTTCATTTACCTGTGTCACTTAGTTATCGAACTGTTTTATTACTTAAGAAAGTAAACAGTACATCTCCCAGTCTGCCTGAAAAACAACTTGAAAGTGAACAATTGTTCAGGAATTGCGATTGTGATACATTTTATGTCGTTCCGTAAATTATGAAATTTTACCCTACCCCGTTAATACATTCGGCCAAATTTCTTTGGCCAGTTGGTGGCCGTATTAACGGGGTTCCACTGTATCACCTTACGGATAAACGAGACGCAAAATTCTATTCGGTTATAAGATCACCGAATTTTGAAGCGTAAAGTTCCAAAAGGGCTTTGAACGCTATAATACTGACCATGGTTTTTATCGGGTCGACCAGTAGCTGCTAGAAGCGGCTCTCTGATTCGCTAACCGAACAATAACGACAATAATAACCAACACCTTAAAACAATACACAACTAATCAAATACAAAAGAGCAATCACATTAAGAGACAATAGAGCTATGTCTTTACTGTTTTTATCCGGAATTTTAAGGTTTTGCAGCAATAGTACGAACAGCGACTCACCAAGAGCTCGGGACACGGCCAGGAAGGGAACCGACTCTGTTTTTGTGCTCCTTCTCATTGGTCCCTTGTGGTTATAACACACAGGTCGCTCCCAGGCCACTCTCGAGATTCCATTCCTCTGCAACACCTTACCGCCAGAAGCCTCGATACGAAGTCTTTCCGAAGGCTCTTCGGGTTTGTGGTCGTGTGTTAGAGCAACACTCTCGATTTTGTTCGAGTCGATGGTGGGCTTCGTTCCGAGAGCGATACCAGAATCCCCAACATGCGCGATGTACAGTTTCTTCCCCCGTACGATCACTATAGAAACAGTGGTCCCCGCTGTACTGGGGAGTCCGTGGCGTGTCTTGGGCCACTTGTCTAAATTGTATGAACAATATGAGAATATTAGCCACAAATGCAAATTGAAACTTTACAGACCACTATGATGTCGCTAAAATAAAAGGCAAATCAGTAACTGGTAATTAGTAGGATATCTAAAATGTGTGCAGTTCTACAATTGGTTTCGGCTCCAGTAACAACACCAGCACTCTCAGTTTCATTGGAGAACTTTCAAAAGATCACAGGGGTCAGCGACTTTTTTCTCTTTCTCCGTGTGGACCCATTTCCTTTCCAGGGCTATCGTTCAGAAGGTACTGTTTTGGATATTTATGCAGCACTTCAACATACTACATTTAAAGCACTTTATATATGCTTAACAGTGCTGAGCGGCCAAACCTTTCTGGTTACCCCTGAACTTTCAAAAGGGCTGTTTCAGGCAGAAAGTCGCAATCCTCCATAAGTTACTTTCACAATCATGCGCAGAAAAAGAAAAGGCTTTCAGCTGGCGAGCTTAGCTCCGTACGTACGATTTGTAAACATGGCAGATTATTTTAAAGACGATAAAGGATGGATAATCTCTGAAGAAGATACACGATAAAACTTCAAAGAGTACCAGAAAAATGTGAACAGAGGTTTTGGCTACCAGAAAAATCCTCACTTTGTTTTGCACATGATTGTGGCTTGTTGGTCGGCAAAAAACCGTTAGAATACAAAAATATATTCTACTTACAAATAATTCAATGCAGTTCTGCCCTAAGTTCGAGGACGATAGAATTAGTTACAATTATGAGTTTAGCATTGACCCGTAGGATAAATCATCAACCGAGGTAACATAGCGCCAAGGTGTACTGATCCTTTACAATGCTACTTTTTGAAACTGTTTCTTTGTTAATTACACTCTTTTTTATAAGAAATCTTTTTATAGTAAGAACATGAGGCTGAAAAATGCCCAAAATTTAAGAACATTCTAAGAACATACTGAGGCTGAGGAAAGGCGAGGAACTTTTATTTTAGATACTGCACGAAATCATGGACATGGATATAGTTTGTTTCTCGGCTAATGTTCGTCAGTGCAACAGTGTTGTGCATGTACAACTGCACACCCAATACTAACAATTATGTTTAAGAACAATTTAAGAGCAGTTGAGGCTGAAATCCTCAAAATATTTAAGAACATTCAGCCTCAGCCCAAAAATTAGACGTTTTTACAAAAGAGAGTGTAATTTGCTTTAATCAATATACTTTGTGAAAAAATTAAAGAAACTTATTTCGAAAGCAGCAATTTTGTAAAGAAGAACTATGAAACTGCTCCTTTAAGGGCGAAAACGTCATAAAAATCAGCATAAAACAATAGAAATTGTTACAGAATACAACAACTCTATACTAGAATGCAACAAGTCGGTCGTATTTCAACCGCCAGCCTGCGAACAGGCTCATTTGTGCAAGGAGGGGGAGAAAAAAGGTTATTCTTTTCCCTTCTCTCCCATCCCCATCCCCGTCTCAGTTTCTCTCTCTTTTCTTAAACGCGCAAAGTAGCATGTTTGCAGGCTATTCAATCGTCATATTTAGAAATAAAATGTGAAAAGTTCAATTATTTGGTTTTGTAGACAACATAAACTTCGAAATATATATTTACCAAACTTTCGTTCGGCTACAGAAATATGGCTTATGATTTATACAATTCGCAAATTCTCATGCAAAACAACAAAGAATTGAATGAATCATTACACAAGAAAAGGGAAAAGGGGAAATTAAAATTCTAGCAGTCGTCGGTAGTTACTTCACGTTAGTACTAACTTAACCCTAAGCAAGTAAAGATACCAAAAGTAAACAAAAGAAAGAAGGGTCAGATAAATATGATAAAAAAACGTATATAGGGCCATTCAATGAGTGCTTATATGAAGTAGTTTCCCAACTGCTTTAGCTCTCCGATACGCCTTTTTGCGCTTGTTCAAGGTCTCTCAGGACAATTAATTCAAGTTTTTGTTGATTTTTAAAAAGAGCCAAATTGTGGCCAAGCAACTGCAGTTTGCCCCTTTGATACCTGCAACAAGCACAAAATGTGCTTTATAAAAACAGTTATTCACGGGAGGCAGGGCCGTTGCTAGACTCAAAATTCAGGGGGAGCATTGCCCTCCCTCTGCATTGTAGTGAAAAAAATGACTCTTTAATTAACTTCCGGTCCAAAATTTAGATTTGCCCTTCCTGCCTGACGCTAGCTACGGCCATGGGAGGTTGGACGATGCTGTTCCAACCACGAATGTGAATGTTTGCAGATCTATTAATCAGGAATGGTTTCATTTTGTCTTCAGGCACACAGTTGGTTCACCTTATATGGTTGATTGACGACAGCTCAAAACAACATTAAAAGCGGAAAAACGACCCCAAAATGACTCACGGGCAGTAAAAAGCGTTTAAAAAGGTATCAAATGATTGGCGAGCATATTGAAAGATGCAAAAACGTCAAACAAAATAGCATGTACATTAACATGTTTTGGAGTTTACATTCAACACTCTTCTGCCCCCTTACCACAAACTGCCTCAGTTTTAACCCATAATTTCTGAAAAGGCTACTTCGAAAAAAGCAGCAGTCAGCAAGATTCAAATCCGGTTTGGATAAAATGCTGTGAAAAAGAAAAAACGGCCAAAACTGAAAAGATAAATCAAAACATGAAAGTCCATTGTTTTCCATTTCATAAAAATGATCTTTATCTCCAAATATTGGTACAAAGTTGATTATGAATGATAAGAAACGATTCGATTTTAAGTGCAAGAACTCGGGAGAGGTGATCTTTTGATCAGCAGAATAACTTAATTTTTCTCAGATTCTCTCAGCTGTTCTCGTATTTTCAGCCAGACGTGTAGGGCCGTGAACACGGTGGTTAAATCATACTTAAAGGCATCAAAACCTTGGCGCATCTTTGTGAAAACGTAAGTAAATAACAAAACACATGTGGAATTTTCCGCTACCAGGCAGCCATTTTGTTCTCGCCCTTCGTGTTTCCCGTTTCACTATTATGGACCTCCCCTAGTTTCCGTGGAGATCAATATTCACTATTAAATATTACATTTGAATTAGCGTCGTCACCATTCGATATTCTCAGTTTACTTTTAGGGTGTCAGGTCTCTTTTTAAATTTTTTAAATGTTTCTTTTACAAATTGGATTTGTTCCTCGCTCTCGAATGCGAGAACCGATCGTAAAGCGACAGCCCCTTCCTCTCCCTCCCAGGCTCAGTAACTCATGGCACAAAGGAGTATCAAGTCTGATCTGATCAATCTGATCTGAAATCAAAAAGAGAAGATTTTTCTTTTATTAAATCGAGCTATTTAAGGGCAGATTTTGCTCGTGTTTGTCCATAGCACAGGATCATTGCTCGTGACTGAAGCCGAGTGAAGGTTCCACTGCCCTCCAAAAATAGTTGACCACCCC
>JAOBYH010217415.1:0-10069 GCA_025403525.1 Umimayanthus kanabou | reverse complement strand
TTCTTCTTCTTCTTCTTCTTCTTCTTCTTCTTCTTCTTCTTCTTCTTCTTCTTCTTATCATTATTATTATTATTATTGTCTTTTTTCTAATAAGCTTAATTTGGTTGAAGCTGAACATTTGTAACCTTTCTTATTATCTCGGCTTCAAATGTGCTTAATAGTGTTGTTGATAGTTTTTAGAATTTTGTCTGTACTGATAAAGACTTAAAAGTATGTGCTCAATAGTTAACTCAGTTCATAATTGAAACTAAATTTCTTGCTATTGCCTCTTTACCAAAATGAATTTCCTCACGAAATTCATCAGTGGTTCTCTGTTTCAGTTTTAAGAATTAGAGAGATGGATATTCCTTTCTTAATTTCAGCCTGAGTTATATATTTCGACATGTTTTTTTTTTAAATCTTCGCATTTGTGAGCCTCAGTCGTTCTTATGAAAAATGTTTTGATAAAAGAGAGTGAATAGATACAGGTCAAGGCAAAAAAACAACAACAATATTCATTTGCTGATTATGCATGAAATAACTGTCAATATGCTAACACCTTTTCAAAAATCCTTTGTAGAGAATCCAAATAGTTTGTAGCTGTTTTAAATGGAAATAAACGACTTTTCTATTGTTCTGCGGAAATGAAACTGTGTAAAATATATTACAGTATTCTAGCAATGGCATCGCCTGTTTATATACCAATACAGGTTTTCTGAATTGCGAGTTCAACTGGGTTCCTACTAAAATAATATGGGGAATAATGTAAAATTCTATGACTTTACTTTACGTTCCAGAAATGAGGGGATTTTACTCTAAATGCCGGTTGGTCTGAAATATTCTGATAAGTCTAGATCTGTTATTTTGCTTGAGATAAGGTATTCCATACCTTGATGATTTTAAAAGTCACGGTAGAAAATCTTGCTATTCAGTAGTAGAACTAATAAAGTAAACACATTTTGGAACTTGCTACACCAGTTCTCAACAAGGTTTCAAACCAGAAGTAGGTTCGCTTACAAATAAGACGTTTTTTCATGGCCAAACACATGATTTAAATCGACATCTTTCACTACAATAATGCAACTAAGAAATAATTGCCAAAATATAGCAAAGAAAAACTTTAATGTTTCACAACCTTTCGTACATTTCAAAACAATTATAATGTAAGAAGATGTTTAATATGTATCTCAGCAATCAGATTCAGTTGGGCAGAAAGTGCACATAACAGATGGTAAAAGTAGTGTACTCAGCTTGTATACTCAGTTAACAGCTCGAAAAATATGTTTTCTTAGTTAAAGTTTAACCCTTGATTTTTAAGATCGTTTAAACATAGAGTACTTTCTATCAAGCAAATGGCTACCTCTTTGTCTTTAAATATCTTGAGCATTTATACTAGAGTTGCAAAGCAATACATACGAGGTAAAAAAGCTTCAATCTTTAGATTATTGTGTACGTCAGGATAAAAAAAAACGTATGGGCTAATGAGGAACAGAGAATCAGGTTTTTCGATTTTTTGTTTCTCTCAATCTTTTTGTAAAACAAATTTGCCAAAACGAGTTCATTTTTGCTCAACGAAAACTTTGCATGATATTGTGGAGGTTAATGGACCTTCAAAGGATATTGTAAGAAGACCGTTTTCAAATTGTTTGTTAGGTTAATATTTTTCTAAAATGAAGCCTTGCATAAAATGTTTAGAAAGCTGCTTTTAGAGTTAGCTTTTCTAAACAAAGATAATTATGTCGTTAACTCTTAATTGACTGGTGTTTGCTCTTGCGTTACCAATTTGTTTGTTCCTTGCATAATATTTAAATAAGGGTCAATAATATAAGGGACTCCTAGACTGCTAGGGATCACAAATCTAACTGAGTACACTTAAAAGGGACTAAGAAGTTTGGCCGTAAAAGATGAAGTTTCTCTTTGTAACTCTGTTATTAGTCGCTGTTGCAACTGCGGGAGAAGTTGAGCGAAATCGACGGTTTCTGTTCAACGTAAGTTGGTGTATCTTTACACATAAAAAAATGTGATACATTTCTCTAGTTTTTTAATGTAAAAAAAAAAAAAAAAAAAATTGGTCCATAAACAGCAACATAGTTTTTTTTTTCTGTTTAAAAATTATAGGCTAATTTTGCAACCAAAATATTATGACAGTTTTTTTTTTCTGTTTCGTAAGATAACTGAAGAATTGATATGTTTTCTAACATTTTATCCCCCACCTGTGATCAAATATTCGTATTAACCCCAAGGCTAGAAAACAACAGAACTGCAGTGCAAGCATACATGAGAAGTTTGGTGTTTTTTTTTGTAAGAGGCAGTCTCTAAATAAGGAACTGATGTTGACACACCTTGTAAAATTTATGAGTCGTATCTATTCATTTATTTAGCTGTTCTTCATGGCCTTCTCTTCCATTCTTAAGAATTATAGATTTATAAGTTCTTGTGAATTGTCCAGAGATTTTTCGGTTCCACATTTACCATCAAGTTCCTAATTTTGTGGTCATGTAGTTGAATATTTGATTGGGACCAGTTCATGAACAAAATCTTCACTACATGCGCATGTATTGAGCAGAAAAAGATTTTTCTAAATATTCATCTTGTGATAGAATGTATTATTTACTATTTAAGAAAATTTTACCATTAGATTTTAGAGATTGATACTCACGCCTCTGCTATGGCTTCGCCGAGAGGATGAAAACATAATTATGTAAGTATACATAACTCAGATTCTTAAAGAGCATAATGTTTTGGATTTTCAGATTATTAAAAGATGTTCAACCGAAGCAGACTGCCCGCCAGGCAGATGCTGTCTCATGGGGAAAATTTGTTCTTTCAAACTTCCCAAGTACTCCACTTGTCATCTGGTCGTAAGTATAAAGCTTGAAATATTTCTCCTTGCTGATTCTATTACAATAAAAGCATTTGCTTTAAATAATTAACTGATCCTCAGTTCTTCCTTACGCTTTTGTCTTCATTTATTTACCGGAATTGTCTGTAATAGAAACGTTTTGGCGATGAAACGACAAAGCAAACAATGGTTTGTTTTAATTAAGCAATGTAATTACAGATGTGAATATTTGCTACTAAATTCCAGACTAAATAATATAAAAAAAATCAATAACAGGTTAAAGTATTAAGAGTGTTTCAAACAGCTCGTGGCTGAAAACTACGCCTGGAAAAATCTGGGCACCGTTCTTTCTTTGCTATGCCAGGTGTTAAATAAGAACACTGCTCACATCCGTATGGGTATTGGACAGTTGGCTTTTGGCTTGAAATGTGAATATTGCCACATTGGCCAGTTGTCATGCAATTTTTTTTTTCAAATTTTGACAACTGAAGTATAAACTGTAAGATAATTCAGAGCGTGCTGTAAGGATAAAGTGTCACGTGACAAATTGATATCAATTAGAAAAATGTGTAATCTTCTTTAGTACGTGGATAAAGATTACTAAAACGTTTGAAGCGAATCCACTAAACATAGTAAGGTAGACGTCAAGTCAATGTTCTCAAATTAAACTAAATGAAAAAGTTGGAACATTCTTTGTTACAAGTTAACGTTTTCATGCGAAGTTGTCTATGTTTTAGCGTTTTTTTTTTGTAAGAAACTGGCTCTTTTTTAAATTTTCCAAATTTTCCAAATTAAGTTGTATTTCGACATTACATGTACAATTTTGTTATCTACTTGAAACTACCTAAGGATTTCCATGTCTAAGTGGGAACTCAGTCAGCTTCTAGGCAAAAAAAAACCCGACAACAACAACAACAACAACAACAAAACAACAGAATCACCAAAATCTTATTAACTGGACCAGGTTTGGTTGCATTTTGGGAAAAACGAGAATGCGACAACAAAATGTTGTACCAATTGGTACGAGTGGAAGATATTAATTACGCGGAGTAATGGGAGAGAGAGAAGGGGAACGGGGCGAAGCTCGTTATAATTGTGCCAGGTGTTGCCGTTTGACGAGATCGTTTATGCAAATAAAATTAAATAATTGATAAGCAGTTTTCCTCAGGCTTTATATCCATTGTTACCGAATAGTGTACGCTGATCTTCATCTTCTTAAACTGAAAAACATGCTCTGGCTGTGTTTCGTCAGCGTTTCCATATTTTAAAAGGTGTCAACCATTTTTTTTATTTCTTTTTTATTTATAATATTTAGCAATTTTTACAATAACAAATATAGCAATTACACAAAGAGTAAATCAGTAACAAAGAACAGAAATAAATGATTCAAACATTTGTTAATATGTACATAATTACTGATAAAGGAAAATAGCAAGGAAGCCTCAAAGAAAAACTACATTAAGCTTATGACAAAGAAGTTTCTTAGAGGACAGTCGTCGTTTCAGTCAATGATGCAGTCATTTGTGGAATTTGAGAAAAAAAGAACAGTCGATGTGGGCAGAGAGACAGTTAAAGGATAACTAATTTGGCTGATCATCAGTTAATATCAAGTAATTCAGTTGATAGCTTTTTCCAAACCCTCTGCAATTATATGAATGTCGGTAATCATGCACAAACAACTCTCTTCCAGGGAATTCACCAGTGCGGCTGCGCAGATGGACTTGAATGTCGTGTAACCAAGGAGCTCGAGATCCTGTAACAAAATGTTCAGATCCGGCAGTGTATGGAGTCTGGGGCGAGGACCGCCGTGGAAAAGTTGGAGGAGGAGGAGGTCTCCGAATTGCCTTCGGAGAGAGAAAAACGGTTCCTCATTGATGTAAGAACATTCAGTACTTTCTTGCCTTCACTCAATATTGTCCTGCTGATTTATTTAGAAACAACCTTATCTCTTCTTGCAGTACATTTAAATTAATACTCAGATATAAAAAGTATGCTTAGGAACCGGTCAACGGATGATTGGAGCAGCAGTTTTCCCTTTCGTAAACAGTCGATGCAATTTCGAACAACAGTCTGTTGTCGTTTTCATGAAGAAGTCGTGATCGCGGAAATAAAACTAGTACCTGTAATACTAACTATGACCCTAACCCTCATTCTAATCCAAACCAAAATTAACTCTAAAATAAGAAACTAAATACAAATTTAAAAAAAGCCAAGTAAAACATAGATAAAAGAATAACCTTATCTTGAACCCATGACCGCTAGCGTTCCAGTCTTGTACACTACCACTACGACAACAACTCGATCAGTGCCGTGCACACTCTTTTTACTGTATATATATTACAATAGTATCGACTATTGTTGGATGGGCATGGACTGTTATAACTGTCATCGACAATTTACGAAAGGGACATTGGCGTCGGAGCATGTAGGGAGTGTCCGAATTGGCTTCCGACCGAGAAAAGCAGTTCCTTACTAGATGTAGGTATTTCCAGTAATTTGGTCGGGAATAGCGTATATAAACTTTCCAGTTTAGTCTGGGATAGGATGAGTATTTTGCATGTTCAAGTCTGAAATTTATAGAGTAGGGTTTTTTTCTGGCTAGTCTAGGGCAGGGTATAAAAAGTCTACCAAACGTTAATCAAAAACAGGGTAAGGGTTTGGGGGAACCAGCGGAACATATCAACCAAAGATTATGGACAGCACCCACTGGGTAAACCGCGTCGGTTGGAAATTAGATTCACAAAATAATAATTTGTCATCAAAAGTTCTGTTATTAGCTATAGTATCATTAACATAAAACTAATTAGTAATTGAGAACCGCAAAAAACGAAAACTAAATTTTTAAAGCGATTGGGCAACCTTGTATTACGCGGCCACTCTCAAACAATATATATTCATACTTGCTAAACTAACTTTGAAAAAGCTAATACAAAATGCCGTAATTTAGACTTTTGTACCAAATTTTTAAACTCTTACTGTCAGATAACGCGCCTATTATCTGGTTACAATTGAAAAAAAGGTTATTAGTAATTTTCAATTGTCATAAATCTGATAAAATTTCGTTTACCTCGAAGAAATAAACACCTTGTTTCTAGCAACTTTGGAACACCGAGTCAACAATTGTTCTCTGCATTAGAAAAATATGATTTTCTAATAGTTTGCTGTCGTCATTGCTGTTGCGATTTTGTTATTGTTTTTGTTATTTTGCTGTTGTTGTTATTGTTGTCGTTACGGCGGTTGTTGATGACAACGATGCTCGTGTACTGTTCTTGTTGATGATAATAGTGGTTATGTTGTTGTTGCTGTTGCTGTTGCTGTTATTGTTGTTGTTAATGATAATGATAGTGATATGATAGTGATAGTGATAGTGGTAGTGGTAGTGATAATAATAATAATAATAACAATAATAATAATAAATATAATAATCTAGTACTTTTATGGCGAATGTTGTTGTTATTGTTACTATTATTATCATTAGATGTTGTTGTTGTTGTTGTTCCTGTTGTTATTGTTTCTTGAGAGTAAATTTTATAAATAAAAATGACGGACTAATCATAAATATCTGTTCTTAAATCGTGTGGTCAACATTAGTGGTACATGAAGTACTTTCTTCCTCAACGGGCCTAGCCAAATAACTGAACTGTTTTTTCTTTTCATTGATGACAGAGATGTTCGTCCGAGTCTGACTGCGGTCCAAACAGGTGTTGTCTGTTTGGAAAGTTCTGTGCAAGAAAGCTTCCCAAAGACATGACATGCTTCCTCTCTGTAAGTGAATTGTCTTCATCGATATAGATTCTTAGCACGAAGGAGGATATAGTAATAAATTTAGAGGTTCAAACTTTGTTTCCATGCATGTTGCTGAAAGGAAACGCAAGATCCTAATTTTATCTCAAATAACAGAACCGACAGCTATTTCAAAAGAAGTTGTCTTGGTGTATCAGTGCATACCTCGATGGAGAGGATTTGCCAACACCGATCGAAGGATGCAAATGAATGCGTCAGAAACTACGCAAAAAACTAAGTTTCAACAACAAATATATTTTTCTTATGTACCCAATAGCAAATGCTTCATCTGTACAAAGAGCGCATGCATGCGTGTACAACGCACACATCTTACTGAACGAGCAACCTTTTTTTGATTTCAACAGCTGCAAAAAAATAAAGATTTTGTTTTATTGCCATAATGCGTAAAGTAAAAGTGCTTGCAAAATTGTAATGTCTGTAAAGGTCTGATGATGACCTATGAACGAAAACGTTTTTCTTTCTTAACTTAAAGATTTTATAATTTTGCTATATGTATTCATATACTGACTACGGAAATAACATCGTGACAGAAGCTACTTGTTGTGAACTTTATAAAAAAAACAACCCAGTCGTGTTTCAAAGTATAGACTGAGATGAACAGATCAAGTTGGTACAACATAATTGAACATAGTTGGACACAAAGTGTTGGATCTGTTGGACAACACATTGGTTAATGTTCAATGATGTTAGGCGACGCTATTTTAGATTTGATTGGTTCACTTTTATCTTCCAGCAATCGCCCAACATTGTAGATCCGACTTTAGATCCGTTTAATGGTTCTTTAACCTCGAACTGATTCTTTATTACAAATTATTTCAGGGGGTGGGGTAATCAGACACCCTCCAGGATTTTCCAAATGGCTAGATATGTGACATGAAGCTGCTTGGACCTAGCTAATTTAATTCCATGATACCAACCAAGTTTTATTAAGAACTGTGGTACCACATGTCTGCCATCTTCGCCACCCTCTTGGTTGTTCGTAGAATTCTTTTGGCAAAATTGAAACAAATTCTAATGACATTTAAAGAAATCATGTATTTACATGTTCAAGAAGGACACTGTTTAAGAACAAAATAAAGCAAAATTAGAGCAAACTCTTCTCAAAAATTGCCGTTTTAATTCAAGTTTGCTTTGCATCAATTATTTTGCGTAAATTATGAATAATGACGTAATCTAATTAACATCAAAATATGTCTTATCAATTAGATTTGATTTTCCAGTAACTTTCAAATAATTCAAGTGTTAGGTGTAAATATACTTTCGGGGGAGGGGAAAATATTCCTAAGGCGGAATAGGTTTGACGTTAGAAGCAGTGATGTTTACTTGTAAAAGCAAAGTAAAACTCGTATGATATTTTGATTACAGATGAAATGAAATTCCTTCAGGAAAGTGATTGATCTTAAATTGATTCGTTAAACTCCCCTCGATTTTTTCGGCCTTAAACTTTTACCCCTCGACAAATTGCAAAACGCTTTTTCACAACTATTTCTCGATAATTAGCACATATTTTGACACTAGTTAAGTGACGTCAGCATTGATGATGTCAAAAAACTAATTGAGGAAAAAAGAATTTGCTATCACACTTTCGATTTATAGTTATAGAAATGATTACAAACTCATAACTGTTCATATTTTCTGCTTATTTCGTAGTTTCGGCAGATAAAATGATGTTTTCTAGCTACTTCAAACAAAATCTGTTAACATTTTTTTTTTTTTTTGCAAAATCTCAAAAATAAAAAATCCAAGATGGTGGCAATCGACGGCTATCTTGGATTTTTGTATTTGTTACCATACCAACAGCGGCTAATTAACTATGGAAATTATACTATGCAAATTAATTAGTGGGTCATGCACTAATTGTATGGCAAAGGGCATGTGCTAAATGTTAACCGTTTCAAAAATCTTGGGGTCAACGAACACCAAGCCCCCCTCCCCTTGCCTGTATATGTGCGGCAAAGTAGCCTGCCAGTTTAAGGGTTAAAAATGTGTTTGAGTATTTAAACATGGGATGACAAGTATCTATTTCCTTATATAATTATGGTTCGTTCCCAGAGTCCGACTCCCATTCCCCACGGGTAAAAAATAAAGAAAGAAAAAGGAATTACGTACTTCGTCAATGTCTAAGAAAGTCTTTCATTATGTTCCTTTTTGAAGCACAAGCACAAGTGCGGATGCCAGGACGGCCTGGTGTGCAAGGAGACCACCTCCATCACAATCCCCATAATCGGGACCAAGATCCCCATTCGCCAGTGTGTTGAGCCTGAGGAATAAGAACTGAGGATTATTATCATGTAACACCGTCTGATGTTGACTGGTTTGAATAAAGTTATATAGCAAGCAGCTTGTGTAAAGCTCTTTAGTTAAATATGATTCCGTGCTGCGTTTCTACCCACCACGGCTGTTCTTTTTTCCAAGCAATCAGCCCTATTCAAACTGGGCTATTTTGGTGTTTCTCTTACCGAGGTGGGAAGGAGGTTGAAAATGAAAGCGTACTTTAAATCTCTAAGCATGTTCGCTATCCTTACCGGAAATACTGTGTTAATGCAAACACAATGGATAACATTTATATCTATTCGGTCTGGGCTTTTTGAAGGTGTCTGGGCTTTGGGGGGAAAGTGCCAGCTGCCTATAACTCTAAAACTGTTAAAGATACTGCAATGAAATTTGGTGGGTTAGTAGAGAATCGTAAACTAATTAATTTGGTGTAGTTTAATTGGCATATAACGTCACCATTACGTCATAATAACGTCATAACTGTCAAAATTTTGAGTTTTTACAGAAATCTTACTTATGAAAGTAGAAAAGTTTAGAAACGTTTCTGACTTTAAATAAAACGACAAATAAAATGTACAAAATAAAAATAAAACTTCCTTTTTAATATAAATAACATTATTTTAAAGAAATTGAGTATTACAAAGCGCGTTTTTTCACCGAAAGTTCAATATTTAAACCTCACATTAGCTCCTAAACTACTTGTATAACATTAATATTTTATTCAAATTCCTTGTATTTAAGGCCATTGGGGGTCACTAAAACCGTTTTAGTTCTCTTTCCAACATTTTCAAATGCAGGAGAATCTTTAAATTTTGACACAGTGCAAAATACATGGCCGCCATCTTGGATTTCAAAAAATGATATTGCTCAATACCTATGACGTCACAAGTCACGTGCATCATTAATTACTTTACAGAAAATATCGATTAATTGACGTTGAGACTAACAATTATTATTCCTTGTTTTAAATATTTCGCTATTTAAGGGAGAAAATTATTAAAAATCAAAATTTGAGTAAACATAGCGTCGAAAACGGGGTTTATAGTATATAGATTACAGAAAAGAAGAAATAGTACAAATAGATAAATACTCAATTTGTCGAGTTTTTACTTAAATATCTAGGAAGTTCTCGAAAGTTGACATCAGCGCGGGCACTTTCCGGGGGGGGGG
>JAOBYH010217304.1:0-10069 GCA_025403525.1 Umimayanthus kanabou | reverse complement strand
ATATATTTTAGCACTTAGCCTCGACTTGAAACCTTTGTTCACAGGAACTGGAGCGTAATTCGGAAATGGGCTATTGCTTTTAGGTTTAAGTTTTAGTACGTTGTTATGGTGATCAAAACAACCAAAGTATTGAATAAAAATGAAAATATGTTATTTATTTTAATTTTTTTTCTTATTTTTGTTCAAAACCTAAACTAGGACAACTAGAAAACTCAAAACGTAAAGGTTGAGAGAGTTGTCAGTCCTTCTTGCAATGCCGAGCACTTTTTCTACCATTTTTACTCCCACCCTAATCAACAGCTATTATTATGGTTTTTTCCGAGTGTATCAATAAAAATCAGTTGATTGGTTTGGAAAAAATGAAACCTAATCTTTCACTACAAACTCTTTTAGATGAAATGCAACCTTCTCCCAACCTATCAATAGGAAATATATGGAAGAAAGCGATAATTTAGCAACCCTGGCACTTTTAAAACATCAACTGACGTTCGATATTCACCTGACATCATCATGAAAACGCTGTTAATTGTGTTATTCGGTTACTTCCCTTAATTAAACAATTTTCCTTCTTTTGCTTGCATTTTGAAAACCCTTTTAGATGTAACAGATTCGCAATGTAACCTAAGGTCGAAAACCAGAAGAGACCCTGTGTCCTATTGCCTGTACTCCCGCTGAGTACCATCGTCAGCAAAAGTGGTAAATAACTAAATAAATAAATAAAAAATATCTTAGACGTATACCTTCTCTGTCTTTTCACTTTCAGTATTTGCTCGAAGTCGTACTGACGATCCCTTTGGTGAGTGGAAAGACCCACTACGTTTTACCAACTGGTTAAACTGGAAAATAATATCAAGTTATTCACCAAAACTGTTTGACAAGAATTTGCGAACAGCTCCTAGTTTCGATTTAAAGCAATGAGCTACAAACCAAGACTTAGACCCATTCTTCTAGTGGAATAGATCTGCTCCCATAAACAGTTTTACAATGCCTTGTTTGCACGAGGGTTTGAAAAGTATTAATTTCATATATAAGATGCTTCAATGTCAAGATCATCAAACACTGGGTGGTAGCAACAGTAACTAAGAGATTTCAGTAGTAGTCAGTAGTAGCAATAAGCATTAAGAATGATGTTTTTAAACTCTGACAGTGATTTTTAGTCTTATGCATAACTTAATATCAACTGCAAGTTACTAACATATAAGTTAACAAACAAGAACTGCTTGACAATGTAGGGCTCCCAATATTTTAGCAGCACATTTTCAGTCGAAGTATAACAGGATGTCTGTAGTGGTAATTTAAAGCAGAAACCAGTGAATATTTACCGAGAATATCGGGTCAAGACCTAAGTTCTAAAATTTATCACGTTTGTAAACTTACATGGCAGTTTCAAGAATGGTCGTCTACACGGCCAAAATCTGATAGAAGTGGGGAGTGACAATAATGTCCAGTGGTGACAGAAACTGACAGTAGTGTGATAGTGACAACAGTTCTATGAGAGCAGTGGTATTGCCGGTCAGGGTGACACCACAACCACTTTCCTGGTGATGTTATTTTCTACCATCACTGTCCCACTAATGTTTAAATTCACATCAATGCCAAATGCTATAGCTGTCACAGGACTGCCAAATGCCATCGTCATCGCTGTCAATGCTTTCTCAGTTTCCAGTGCTGTTCTTTATCAGTGACACAGCACAGTCAATAACCCTCCTTCGACTGGAGATATGTTGTCCCATTTGAGATGAAGTGAATTTTCACGATCTCAAAAAGGGCAACATATCACCAGTCGAAAGAAATCTATTACCAAGTTATAACAGTGCTGTTGTTTTCCAGTCACAGTGTTGTCGGTTTCTATCATTTTATAAGAACTGCAAGTTGTCATCACGGTCATCCAATGCAATACTGTCACTTGCTGTCATCAAATATGTCACTTTTACAGTGCTGTAAAATGACTCAAATTTAAATACTGTTAAAGGACTGCATGCAAACTTTACCAGTGTCACAGCTCTTTATGATGCCTTAGCTATTTAACCTGGCTTGTCAGCCATTCTTTAGGGATACTAGAATACTCATCTCTGTTTAACAGCATTGTCCTAATAGTATGCATTCAATAATTGAGGAAGTATTTTTCCCTCAATCAAATCTAGTTTAAAAGCTGCAGCAGAGCTCTTATGTTAATTAAAAGGCATTAACGACTTAAAATGATTGTGCAGCGAACAGCACTATATAACTAGTTGCAATCTTTTGCGAGAATCTTCAATACAAATTAATTACTACCAAATGCAGCACACTGGTGTCACAATTTGTTTAAAGTTGCCTTTCTTTTACCATTCATAAATAAAGCATTTTAACTTGAAATTAACTAGTTTATACATATGCCATATTTTAAATTTTAAATTTGATTTAAATGTGTACTATTAAAACGTAAATAGCTTAATAAATTAAGTAGAAGCATTTTTTGTTTAGTTTATTGGCTTAAATTAACTTGCAGCAAATACAGAGCTACATGTATTTCATGTACTTACCAGACCGACCAAATGCAATCATAGTAATTAAACATATTTATACTACTACTACCAATAGTAATAGTAATAATAATAATAATAATAATAATATTAATAAAAATAACAACAACAATATTTAACAATAAATAATAGGTATTACTATTAACTTTTAACAAATGATGAATGTATATTGCACAGCCTAATCACTACACTCTACCTTGCCAGGTTCTGCATTTTGCGACTTTGTCAACTTGGAACAGGCATCACCATATTTATTTTGCTCCTATGTAAGAGAAACACAATAAAATCACTGTTCAGAAACATTAAAATCAAGATACACATCTATTAAGATGTCAATGTATATTACAGTTTATGTAGCAGTTAAACTACACAAGGAACATTTAAAGTATTTTGAAGGGTGAAGGTTACTAATTCTTCTATAAAACCAAACGTAAATTCTGTCATTGCAATAATTACCACAATAATAAAATCTGCATGAATTGCAAATTATATTTCAAGACTACTGTGGTATAAAATAGTTCAATACAGATTTTGACTCACGAGATAGCTACAGAACTACAACTCTGAGTTATGCAACTATTGTCTAATTCAAAACTCAGAACTACATATGTATGTTAGCAAATCTCTGGTCATTAGCTTTTACAACGGCAACATATTTGTTGAATAACAGATCTAGACTAACAACAGTATCAACAAAACAGTAACCTCTTTACTAAACATCCTCAATCACAGACAGAAAGTCAATCTACCTTTTGCAGAGTTTCGTCAGCCTTTTCCATTGTATTTTCAAAGTTCTCCCTAAAACCAAACAGCTGCAAAAAAAGTTTATCAAAGCTTTGAAACATGCTTGGCACGTAAGCATTTAAGCCAATTTACATACATAGTTATAAAGCTTATCAAAAAAATTAAAAAACAAGTATTCCCTTGACAGTTATTCCTTAGAGTGGGTTACTCTCCAAAACCATTGGTAATGCCAGTGGGTGTGCTGATATACAGTATGTAGGTTCTTAAACCCTGGCACTGTTAGTGTACTACTAACAATAAATTTTGCTGCTTTTACATCTTATACTAGACAATTAAGGCTATTAAATCTTGTCAAGAAACACATTCTGAAGCTAAATACTGTAACTGGTTTTATTGCTATTAGTCATTTTAACATGTAAGGAGGTAGTAACTGTACAATCTATCTAGTTACATTGTATTTCGTGTCAGGAACAAGCACTTTAATTTATCAAGAGATACTTTGCAAACAAGAGTTCCTGCCAAATAGAAAATCAATGGAAACGTTACAACCCCAATATGTCTCCAATCATAGTGATGTGCAAAAACATCGGTTCTATCAAGCTTTGTGTTGACTATAGTAAACCAAAATAATTACAAACAGTAAAGGATGCATTCCCTCTCCTGGAATCACCATTTTCCTTAATACTCAAAGTGGATTACATTTGTTCAAGATTGACAAACAAATGTTTAAGTAGCTTTAATCAAAAGGCAACTAAAAGAAACAGATGTGGGGATTGTCACTTGTGGTGCTCTTTGAATTCAAATCATTGACGTTTGGCCTGTGCAATGCCCCAGCAACATTCCATCAACAGTATTCAATAGAGGATCGTTGGCAATCAGTATAGATTATAGTATAGCTTATTTGCTCAGTGTACAACTATATAATAGTGTATATATAGACCTGTACATGTAGTAATAGAATATTATACAACTTCTCCATACTGCCATTCAATAGATGTGTTATAATTATTTTGGGAAATCGTTCTGTTCAAGGATCAGTTTTGAGGAATCTGTTTTTATTTAGAAAGTTCTTCTTTTCATGTTTATCCTTCATTCTTCATTTCTACTTAGTATACCTACCTGTCTGCAGTGCTAGCTAGCTGGTAGGAATTCTAACCCACATGCATGCACTCACTGCTTACTACACATCTATAATCTTCTCTTGTTCCAACAACTCTTTTGAAATACTATCCATTAAAACTAATAAAGTCACCAATTTCTGCTAAAACTTTAACAACAATCTGCAGTTTAGTTCCCTCCCCCTCCCCTCAAGTCCCACGGTTGACTATCAGCATGGCATCAATAAAGTTTTACCCAAGCAATGATAGTTCTTGCCTTCACATGCAAACCAAGAATCAAGAACTTTTGAACTGCATCAAAAGATGCTCCAGTCTGAAGGTAAGGCATAAATTATTTCTAGAGTTTCAGTTACCTATTCAACTTTTGATTCACAAACTAAACAAATTGTGCTGGCACGGATTTGAGTTGATTAATGTAAAACTGCTTGATGATTATGGAGGCATATTTGAACCTAGCACTGAGCTACTCTGTATTTTTTCAATTACTAAATGCATTTAAAATCACGGACTTACTACTGGCTTACATACATTGTACATTGTCCACCTGGAGAGGACTGAATACAAGTGTGCAGGAAGTCATGTGATGTGGAGAAAAATCAGGTTTTCATTCTTTCTTTCATTGCTTCATTCCCTACCAATCCTCTGCCAAGTTATCATCCTTTTTACGAAGAATTTGTTTTTGCTATGGAGACTCTAATGGTGTGTCCTATGAGTTTTGTGATTTCTATATGCAGAATAAAATCAAGTGTCTGCACTGCTACATTAGCTTGCTAGCAATTAAACCCACATTTGAGGAAGATAATTAAATAATTTGGTATTAATACAATTTGTACATGTAGCCATACCCTCTTGCACAGCATTTTCTTCCGGTGGGCATCTTCACACACAGATGTACTGGCTTGCTTTAGTTTGGAACTTAATTTCAACATGTCCTTAACAGAGAAGGTTTAACCAGTTAGAAACTTAAGGCATTTAAGGGACTCCAACCATTTAAACCCCAGCCTGAAGTTTTTACCAACATCTTCATTTATAATTTATGCAGAATGAATTACAGAAATTATTAAACTTAGATGGTTGTTCATATTTTTTACTGTTTGATAACAATTGCGAATGAAATAAGGAAGAATTCAATACAATCAAAAAATCAAAGATGCTAACAACGGTGACAGACTTTGGTTTGGCACATTTATTATCATCACAATGTTAATAAATAAATAAATAAATAAATAAATTAATTAATTAATTAATGGCTGATTTTTGCAAATCGATGAGTGGTTAATTGTCTAGTTGCATGCAACATTGGATGTTTGAACAGACAAGTCCTGTGGTTTTATTAGCTGTTCAAACTAAACTTCTTGTAAGAAATGTAACTAATACACTCATAGCTGTAGTTACAAATTCATCAAATTTGGGGTTAATAAAAAACAGTTATTAATATCACCACATTTGACAATTTAACTGTATTTGATTTCAGTAACCTTCTGCTGGAACACCTTTTTGACCCTGTCTCAATTTCTGATCAGATAGTAAAATCAAGAGATAAGTGTCATGAAACCTGAACCCCAGGGCTCCCCTTCCCATCAACTACAAACCCGGTGCATTTCGAATTCAGTGCCCAGAAACCTCACACACCCTTGGATTCCCCAACCCAGAAACCTTCAATCCCACCAGTATACCTAGCAGGGTTTTCAGTAGAAATGTTCAAGAGGCACCCCAAGGATAGGACCTCTTGTTTCTATGTTTAGGAGTCCCAAAGGAACTTAAAGTTGATCTAACAGGTGAGGGTAATGGTAACATATGTATCTCCAATTGATCTTATGCATCCTAGTGATGCACAGCATTTCAACTTTTGTGTCCCAAATTATTTCTTGGAGTAAAATACGCAATTACTTGTGTTATGAAAACCCTGCGTAGGTAAGTACTAGGAATTTTTCAGTAATTCAATTGTACCAAATTGAAGTGGCTGAACCATCTGGCGCTATATAAGGTGTGACTCCCAAAAAGTTTTGAAATTTCCAGCATGTATATCCATACTGTAGGGTCTTATATCAGTGTAGTATAATTTGAACTTCCCTTATATTAGCTGGAAGATATTTTAGTTGTCCATGTTCCCCCAGCCCCCTCCCCTCTGGAACTTCCTGGTCCTTTGACCCACCTGAAGTTATAAACTTTACCCTCAAGGTTTGGGTATGGGTATTTTCCGGAGCTACTCAATGTTATGTAATTTAACTACAGACTCCACATTTACACACCTGGGCTTCATTTTCATATTCCCCTAAAATTGTCTCCCATGAGCTGAACGCACTGCTAAGGGCACACCTACAAGAAACATCCACAACTGTAAAAATTGCAACTTTCATCTTGCTGCTGAATGTACAGCTTAATAATAATATGAATAATAAATAAAATATAACTTAGATAAAATTTGTATGACACCTTTTCCTAATTCCAAAGGTGCTGAGTATTATTAACATATTATTATTAATTACAGATGTAATAACATATTATTACATATGGTCGGAGGTTATTACAAATGACCTCAGGATTGCCCAGCTGTCAAGTGAAGATGCCCAGGATCATGGCTTTGCCATTCCCTCCTATTTGTGGCTTCCTGTCACAGTTTGGCTGCAGTGGGTAGGTGTTCTGCAGAGAATACCCCGGCGATATATACTCCCGGTAGGTAGCGCATCTTCCACCCAGAAACACATTAAGCGATGCTTTAGGTCCAACTCTAGGCATCTCAACTGCTGCCCCAGCCATCTCAGTTTTCAGGCTTGCACCAGTTTTGACAAAGGGGTTTGGTCGCAGTTTGTGTGGAGGAGGCCTGTGTTTGAAAGTGGTCTCTGCATGAGATATTGTTCATGATGTGCACGCATGAGGCTTGTGTGTGCGAGGTTAGCACAGTTGGTTAGATCTCTGACTGCCAACCAGGAGGTACGTCCCAGGTTAAACCCCAGGCCTGGTCGGGGGTTGAACTTCAGGCAACCTTTTTTCGCCATACCATTCATGGACAGGGATGTTAAGCTGTTGGTCTTGTCTCTTGACATTCTATCGGGGGACTTAAAAGAACCCACACACTTGTCGATAAGAGTAGGCTATTATGCTGGTGCTGTGGTCTGTTAACTGCATGAAGCGGTGGACACCTGGCATAGGACTCAGTCCTGTTCATGTCCAACCCCTTTGGGCAACAAGTTCCAAACAAAGTTGTTAAAAGAAAACTGTCCACTTGGGACAGTATGTCTTAGAACTGTAAGAATCCATGACTCGCATCTATGAAGCCAAACAATGAACACAAAATCAAATGATCGAGTTCAGAAAGGTGAGCTTCAAATACAGTGGCAAGCTACTGCAGGTAGCAGAAGTCCACAACTTTTTAAGCATCCAAAAGGCTCTAGATCTGTACACTTTCCCTTTTTTTACTTTAAAGTCATAACTTGAGAAGTAGACGTTAACACCAAAGTATTCAAAGTCTGAAAGAAGCTCCAGAGGCTTACCTTGGTAAGTGGAGTCGGTGTTAAATGTTTACATGTAAGTACTTTGGTCTTATGTACAGTACTTATGTTAAGTTTGGCCATTTTAGCTGACAATTCAAGTCTAGATAGTTGACTTTGGGCTCTCTGCAGGCCATTCTCCATGTCTTGAGTGCAATGTTGTTCATGGACTCCAGGTCACTTAAATGGATCTCCAGGAATTGACTTGAAAGTTGACGTTGCATGATAAAGCCAAAGTCTTTGATTCTTTTATGGTCATGATGCAGTCAACCACAGTATTATAATAAACAGAATTAAAACAGAAAGGGAGCTCTATTCACTAGAGTCAAAAATAATAATACATATAATATTAAATTATGATACAAGATCCTCTTCAAGTGGCAATTGTTACTCCAAATATTCACGTCTTAACACCCAGAAAAACTTCTTTTCACGTGTTGGAGTACGTAGACCTATGGAACCAGATACCTGCTCACGTTTAGGAATTTATCAAAAAAAGCTTTCAAAAAAGCAGTCATTCCAAGTAAGCTCTGCTTAAACATTTACATGCTAATGGATACTATAAATTGTATTGAAGTCTCTAAACTTTTTCAATATTTTAAAATGACAAATTTCTGTGACAAAAAGTGTTGATTACAGTATTCGTTAGTATAGTTATTGAAATTACCTTCCTTGAAGTAATTTATCATTACTTGTGTTTTCACTCCTTCTCGACCTTTCTACCTTAGTTTGTATTTTTAGCTTATTTAAGTGTTCATCAGGCCCGGTGGAAGCAGTTCAGAGTTGGTCCAGCTAAAATAGGATCAATCAGACTAGGGGGGTCCAGGCGCATGCTCCCCTGGGAATTAATTTTTAAATTTAGCTTCTCTAAAATCCACATTTGGCGCATTCTCAGAGATAACTAACGAAAAAATGAACCAAAAGTTACGGTGAAACTTGCATGTGTTTAGCAGAAAATTGACATTTATTTCAGTACAGTAATGGGTATATATTCAAATAATTGGTTTTCAAACCTAAGTACTTGCAATTCTTTTTGCAGTTTAAAGCCCGTGCTCGTAACATTCCTATGTTGCAAAAAAAAAAATTATAATATTCCTTTTCTCCATCAAACTGCTTGTACTCAGAATTAAAAATAAAATAGTTGAGATGGTTGACTGGAAAGTTTAAAAGAAAATAATTCTGCAAATTCCGAACTCAACTTGAAGTTCAGACTGCAAATGCAATTATCTATTGTTTCTGCTTTCTGTTGCTGACGAAATATTTTAAAATTTCCAAATCGAGTGTCGCTTTCCCAAGTGCGTAGGTTGAATGCCGCTGTTGCAACTTGTCCCTATTTTCCTGTTACATGTAGAAGATGTTGCGTTGTTATTGTATACGTACACTTTTGATTTTAAGGTACCAGACTGACCTTTTTTTTAGTCAAACACATCCATTTTTTGTTTTTAGCCTGTCAAACTGCCAAGCATTTAAGCTACCAGCTGTGAAAATTTGAAAGCAAAATCTCTTTTCGTTCTTCAAATACAGCGAAAATTGTTTTAAAAGTCTTGAGCCATAAAGCTTTTCGAATGTGTTTACATTTGTAGTGTAGTTTTCCAGTGATGACACATGAATGAAAGACTGTATGACGTCAGCTAAACGATTGCTCCAGTCACGCAAGTCTCTGGAAACAGCTTGGCGTCATTATTTACGAGAAGTTTTTTGTTGCAAGCGGATTTTTGAAAAAAAAAATATAGATTACTTTTTGGTTGAAATGCCCAGTAAGAAGAAGAGAAAATTGCCCTTGGGTTGGGTGTACTTCAAGAAAAAAGGAAGAAAACTTTGATTCCATTCATGATCAGTGATACTGCGAAGAAAGATCTCGCAGCATCCCAACAAAAGTTCGTGGTTTGACTCACGTTGATGGGCATGTACTGACTGGAAGACATTTCCAATGATGAAATAAAATCATTTCCATCACATCTGTTCAATAACAGTCAAACAAACAATTATAAATCGAGTGAGCTGTAAAAGCAAGTATAGATAGTGAATATGGTAGTCCAGTGTCGGCGAACTTTATAACATTATATTGGACCCACTTTGTTGAGGAGGTCAAGGCCCGGGGTCAAGGTATACTCTTTTTTTTTTGCCTTTACTTTTATTTAAATACTTTCTGCAAAGTTACCTTTTACACAGGATGTATTGTTATATGATGATG
>JAOBYH010217193.1:0-10070 GCA_025403525.1 Umimayanthus kanabou | reverse complement strand
GGTATTTTCTGAAGTCTAATAGGAGTTTCCCAGTTTACAAGTCAATTCGGCTTTGTTTCCCATACTAAATCGTTGAAAAAACCATGAAGTGGCAACTACTGACCTTTTTTGTAAGTATGGTTATTTAGTTATATAAGATGATCTGCTACTATTATCTTAAAGTTTGAACTTTAAACAATCCTATCTAGATCTAAGTGTTTGTGGGAGCATGAAATCTTAAAAGTTGCCATTTTGCATTTTGAAATGTTTTTAAACACCTATTATTATAAAAGGGTCTGCTAATTATTTATCATTACTATTACTATTATTATTATTATTATTATTAATATTACTCTTGTTTTTAGTACTAGTAGAGTAGTAGTGGTAGTAGTAGTAGTAGTAGTAGTATTAGTAGTAGTAGTAATAGTAGTAGTGATAATAGTAATAGAAGTAGTAGTAGTAGTAGCAGTAGTAGTAGTGGTAGTAGTAGTAATAGCAATAGCAATAGTAGTAGTAACTGTACTAGTAGAGAGTAGTAGTAGTAGTAGTAGTAGTAGTAGTAATAGTAGTAGTAATAATAGTAAAAGAAGTAGTAGTAGTAGTAGTAGTAGTAGTAGTAGTAGTAGTAGTAGTAATAGTAGTAGTGGCAGTAGTAGTAATAGTGGTAGTGGTAGTAGTAGTAGTAGAAGTAGAAGTAGTAGTAGTAATAGTAGTAGTAATAATAGTAAAAGAAGTAGTAGTAGTAGTAGCAGTAGTAATAGTAGTAGTGGTAATAGTAATAATAGTGGTAATATTAGTAGTAGTAGTAGTAGTAGTAGTAGTAATAGTTTTAGTGGTAGTGGTAGTAGTAGTAATCGGCTTTATTAACATGGTAAAATCGTTGTTTACATTGTTAATGCACTCGAATTTTTTGCATCAAACACACTTATACACAAACAAAGGCTAATCTTGCAATTCCTGATTTCAGAAACGAGACCTATCCAAGTTCTTGATTTCAAGAACGGCTTCAGTTAAATAAACATTTAGCCACACGAGAAAAGATAAAATAAATGTCCGGTCACAATATCTCAGCCAGGCAGATAATTCCAAGGTAAATCACGCTGGGTTGTAATTGAACATTTTTGTCTAGATTGTATTGGCCAGTGGAAATCCTGGTTGTAAATCATAGTCAATAGTAATAATAATGATAATGATAATAATAATAATAATAATAATAATAATAATAATAATAATAATAGTAGTAGTAGTAGTAGTAGTAGTGGTAGTAGCAGCAGTAGTAGTAGTAGTAGTAGTAGTAGTAGTAGTCTTAGCAATAATGATAGAAGTTCGAAACGTCTTCGTAAGAACATCTTTGAAACAAATAGAAAACTAGTAACTGCGGGTCTAAAACTAAGTCGACACCTTGTTTCAGTCAAAATGGTAGATTTGTTTGAAATAATAATTAACTAATGGTTAGTAGGCATGCATATTCATATTCTTGCACAGGGTAGAATAAAGAACAATGACATTTTCTTAACGGTTGTGCCTTCTTACAGATCGCAGCTGTCCAAATCTTCCTCAGCCTGAGCGTATTGAGCAAGTCGATCGAGCGTCTTACCGACAGAGAGCGCAAACTAACAACATCGCATACGTTGAAGTACACGGATGGAGGCCTTCAGAACGATTTCAAGGAATTCTTCCAAGAAGAAGTCCCTGGCAATGATCCTTCTTGTGTGCAGGGCTCACAACAAGTCACATTAACAACAGGGGGAAGTTTGACGCATCTTACTTGCAGCAAATCTTGTAAAGAGCATATATGTCTTGATGGTCCCCTTGACATATATAACTACGCCTGTGCCACAACCATTCCGTCCGCCACTTTGCCGGAGTGTAAAGAAATTGTTAAAAATTAAAACATGCCACTTGGCATCGAACTAGACCACAACCAACTAACTAGTTTCCATAGCAACAGTTGCAAATTAGATACACAGTTTTTCCAAAATATGATCCTCCATTTTAGCCGCCATCTTGAATTTCTTTAGTTCTTGTCAGTGTTCAGTCATTATTAGAAACTATAATGCAACATTTTGGACATTGAAACTGGAAATAACCAAAAGGGAAAAAATGGATTTTCGAAAAATACTTCGAAAATTTTTAACATATTTGAAAGCAGAAATGAGTTTGCATAATTATTTAAGACCTCCAGAGCTACTTCAAGAAATTATAAGCAGAAGTCCGAAATAATGAACCTTCTTGTATGCTAGATTCAAGATAAGTCAATTTGACAATAAAGCACGTTTTACGCAAAATTAGCAAAGTAATTTGTAAAGAGCATACATATATTTAAGGTCCCCTCTTTCAGTTATACAATTATCAGTGTGACACTGCCATTCAGTCCACTCAGTTCACGCCCAATCGTTCTTCTGTACTAAAGAATTGATAAGACGTTTAATAGTTATTCTGCAAAGCCAAACGTTTGTTTCAATATTTGTAAATATTGGATATAATAAAGATTAAGTTTGTTAAAACAATTTGTGCCATCTGAATCTGTTTGCGTTGCAAGGCATTGCATTGCATTGCACAGAACGGTATGGCAATGATTTTTGCTTTATTGTGCTATACTGTTTCTGAATTTACTTCAATTGATGATGATGAAACTTTATCTAGACAGGGTGGCCCATTCAGTACGAAGACTGGTATCCAAAGAGGCCCTGTATCTATAATATATATAATATGGATATGAGTAGTGATCGTCACAGTTTTAAATGTAACTTAAGCAGTTGCAAATATTTGCCTGAAAAAAATTTCAAGCCGGGGCAGATGCTCTAACCACTGAGCTATGAAGCCATTCATGTTAGGCAGGTCAATTGTGAATTCTAATAAACCCGTGCTAACGTTGAATGTGTTAATGAAGGTATATGAAATAAATTCAGATGTGAAACTGCGGTGAAGAGTGGATATGAGAAGTGATCGTCGCAGTTTTAATTGCAACATTAGAAATCCCATTTTTGTTTTGCATGTATAAGTTTCCAGTCAATGCGCAAGACGTTTTACTACAATTTTGTTGATACCTGTAATACGCTTTGTATTTTGCAAATTGTGTTGGAAAAAACACACCCGCTTCAACTCGAAACTTTTGTACAGGACTGAGGTTTCGTCAATATGCTGACACGATCTATAAATTTCATTCGATTTGTTTGCAATATCTTCAACTCGTTCTATTTGAAATATTCGGTTTGTTTATAACACCATCGACTTGCTTCTATTTTCAAATGTGTTCTGTCAATTCCCAAATTATATTTGGTTTGTTTCGAAAACTAGCCGTCAACTCGTTTCTAAATTATAATTAATTGATTCGACCTGTTTATGACTTTCTGTTCTAATTGTGTTAATTCTGTCAATTCACAAATGAATTACATTTGGCTTGTTTTTTTTGCCGAACATAATTTGAATGCATGGGAGCAAGGTCAACGCACACTGTATTTTGAGGAATTGAGGGATCACACGCCATATTACTACTATATAATAAATGCAACATTGTGACCAGCCACTAGTGACGTTTTAATAATACTAATAATCAAACTGTGAAAAAACTCCCAGCGGAAAAAAAGTTTAACCCCTATTGTAACAACAACAACAAAGAACTTATTGTGCTCAGAAAAAGTATTTACAATTGTATATAAATATTATTTCATTTTTGCAGTTGATAAGAGCACAGACATTTAGAAGTAGCGTAGGCGTACACCACAGATTCCAGACAAAACATGATCACATTGACCAACCTTTTGAAGGTAACAGGACATGCAGTTTTGAAGCGCATGCAATTTTAAAACACTGGACCCATTTTTTCCCGCGTGAACTATGTCCTATGCGGCGTTTATCTTCAAATGCCAGCTTTTACCAAGTTTTGAGTAAAATAACCTTGCCACTTGATGGCCTTCTTCCCGCTAGTTGGAGACTTTACTGACAATCCTTTTTAAATGTAACACTGCTTCTTTTGCACTTCCGCAAACCAACTATGCCCTTTTAAAATGAAACAGAAAAAGCCGTTCATACATTCCACTACGACAGCAGCTGTAGATTTCTAATTCCTTAACCAAGCATTTGAAAACAAAATCTGCTTCGAAACAGAAGTAAACTGGATTTAAAAAGTTCCAATTGATTTATTCTTTCACAGGTTGGGGAGCTACACATCACCTTTACAACCTCTTATTCAAAATATTTACAAAAGACTACGAACAAAGTTTATTCCAATCATCATTGGCACTTGGAATGTACGTAAAATGATGGACCTCGACCAGGCTGATAGACCAGAGAGGAGGAGAGATTTGGCGAGATACAAAGTGCAGATTGTTGCCCTCAGCGAGACACGTTAGCAGAGGAGGGACAAGTGACTGAGGTCCGTGCTGGTTATACATTCTTCTGAATCGGGCGCCCTAAGGACAAACGACGGGAGGCAGGAGCTGCGTTTGCCATCAAGTCTAATCTGGTCAACAAGTCAGCTGCACCTCCCAAGGGTATCAATGATCGCCTGATGACTCTCACAGGCAGGCGGTTTGCCACACTGATCAGCGCCTATGCTCCCACCATGACAAATCCCGATGAGGTTAAGGAGGCTTTCTACGAAGACCTAACATCAACTGTTACTGACAGACAAACTCATCCTATTTGGTGACTTCAATGCCAGGGTCGGCACCAACCATACATCTTGGGAAGGTGTTCTGGGAAGAAATGGAATAGGCAAATGCAACGTACAGCAACGGCATCTTGCTGCTGGAAACTTGCAATGAACATGAGCTCCTTATCACCAACTCGATTTTCCGATTGCCTCATCGAAGCAAGACAACATGGATGCATCCTCGCTCCAAACACTGGCATCTGCTGGATTACGTAAGACGTAAGAGTCACCAAAGCAATGTGTAGTGCAGACTGTTGGACTGATCATCGGCTGCTGATCTCAAAGCTCATAATCAAAATCCACCCTTCAGACGACCATAAGAGAAAAAAGTCGCAAAGCGACTTAACATCTCCAAGGTCAGGTGTGACCAAGTCAAGCAGTTTCTTGCTGATAAAATCACGAGCAGACTTGAGGGACATAGCCCTTGCACTGGGAATGCTGAATCGGACTGGGCTGCTCTTCGTGACACCGTATACACTGCAGCCTAAGAGGTATTGGGCCCCACCAAGCACCAAGACTGGTTTGACGAGAATAACGATTGCATCCAGCCTCTCCTGGAAGAAAACACCGCCTTCACAGGGGCCTTATTAACGATCCTTCATCTGTCTCGAAGAAAGCTACCTTCAACAACATCGGAAGATCTGTTCAGTTGAAGCTACGCCAAATTCAAGACACATGGCTCAGTCAGAAGGCTGATTAGATCCGGGCTTATGCCGATTGCAACGACATGAAGAACCTTATAGCGCCCTCAAGTCTGTCTACGGTCCCACCTCATCGGGATCATTACCTCTCCTCAGTACTTACGGTAGCACTCTGATAACAGACAAAGACAAAACCCTCGAACGTTGGGCCGAGCACTTTTAGAAAATTTTTAACCGACCATGAGTCATATACAGTACGAAGCAATCGAAAAACAGGTTCCAGTAGATGACTCCCTTGCAGATCCCCTTCGGAAGCAGAGGTGGAAAAAGCTGTCTTGCGCATGTCTAAAGGTAAATTGAAACTGCACAGACACTACTATGATGTCGCTGCAATAAAAGGCAAATCAGTAACTGATCATAAGTAGGATACCTAAAATGTGTGCAATTCTACAATTGGTTTCGGCTCCATTAAATTCTAGACAAATTGCATACCATTTTAGGAGGAGCCACCCACTACCTGAGCACAGTTACTGAACAAACATTAGTATAGGCAAGGAAAATAGAATAAAAACCAGTTACAGACTCAGTTCCAGCTGAAATATACGCCATTGGCGGCCCAAACCTGATCAGACGTCTCACCGAGCTATACCAGTCAACGTGGGAACTAGTGACACTTCGCAGGATTTCAAGGACGCTTCCATAGTCCACCTGTACAAACGGAAAGGGAATCGTAAAGGGTGCGATAACCACCGAGGTATCTCCCTGCTCTCCATTGCCGAGAAGATTCTGGCCAGGGTTATGCCAAACCGTCTGAGTTGTCACCTGGAGCAAGGTTTACTACTGGAAACTCAGTGCGGGTTCAGGCAGTGCCGTAGTACTGCGGATATGATCTTCGCCATGCGTCAGCTGCAGGAGAAGTGTCAGAAGCAAAATGCTAGCCTTCACACTACATTTGTGGACCTGGCCAAGGCCTTCGATACTGTTTGCAAAGAAGGGCTCTGGAAGATTATGTCCAAGTTTGGCTGCCCTGATAAATTCATCTCAATGGTCAGGGAAATCCACGATGGTATGCAGGGAAGCGTTCAGGATGAGAGTTATCGGCACCTTTCCCAGTAAGAAATGGCGTCCAGCAGGGTGTGTATTGGCACCTACTTTGTTAAGCATCATATTCTCTGCTATGCTATCTGATGCTTACCGTGACCGTGACATTGGAGTTGGTATCAGATACCGGACCGACAGCAATCTGTTTAACTTGCGAAGACTGCAGGCAAGAACAAAAGTCCAAGAAGAAACCATTGGCGACCTTCTCTTTGCTGATGACTGCGCCCTAAATGCTGGTGTTCAGTCAGATATACAGGAAAGCATGGACTTGTTCTCAGATGCCTCTGATGACTTTGGCCTCGCCATTTGTACAAAGATGACTGAGGTGATGTACCAACCTGCACCCCATGCTCTGTACACAGAACCAACCATCTCACTTAAGGGCCAGCGTCTCGAAGTGGAAGACAAGTTTGTTTACCTGGGAAGTACCCTATCTGGCTCCATCAGCATGATAAAGAGATCCCTTATAGGATAGCCAAGGCCAGCTCTGCCTTTGATAGACTTCGTGACAGAGTACGGAATCGAAGAGGAATTTGCTTGCAGACCTAGCTCAAAGTATATCGGCAGTTGTCCTTCATTCCTTAATGTATGCTTCTGAAACATGGACTGTATACAAACGACATGCCAAGCAGCTCAACTCTTTTCCAATGAGGTGCCACAAAAGCCTACTTCACATCAGATGGAAGGACAAAGTTCCAGACACTGACGTCTTCACGGGGGCAGAAATGCAGAGCGTTCATGACATGCTAAAGCTCGCTCAACTTAGATGGGTTGGCCACGTATGCCGCATGCCCGATGATCGTCTTCCCAAGAGGTTGCTCTTTGCCGAGTTGAAAGTAGGCAGGCAATCACAGGGCGGTGAGCGCAAGCGCTACAGGACACCCTGAAGGTTTTCCTGAAGAGCTGCGGTGTAAACCACAACACCTTGGAGGATGCAGCGCAGAACCGTTCTAGATGGTGCTCCTCTGGAGATCTGTTGTTGAACAGTTCGAGGCAAAGAGGGTCGACAGCGAACAACTTAAACATCAGCGGAGGAAAGCCAACGACAGTGTTAATTGACTCTAAACTCTTATTAATTTAATTTTAATAAATTATAGCTATTTTTCTTGAGTGGCACTTTAATGAAGTTGTGGTCATCTTTTTAACGAAGGACTAGCTATATACTTGGGTAGATTTAAGAACCTTTGATGACCACCTCAATCGTAACGGCAATGATAACGACAATGACAGAAACATGAAAAACAGTACCTTTGTCTGTCATCTACTGATCATGGCGTACGCAAAGGATGTACGCTAATATGTCCTATTTGTAATAATCTGGCCAGCCCGCTAAGGGTTCCTATAAACAGGCCCTTACTTATGTTGACAAATTTCATTGTTATTCAAATCACGTTCAAAGTAGTGTTTTAAAAATGTAATTTGAAGCGGTGTTACCATGACCACACAGTCATTAGTGTGACTGAATTATGAAGTGCGTTCCGCTTGCTGAGTTCCATTAGCTGCGAACAACTACACTGACCCAAATTTGACATAGTTGGCCGCTTACGCAGAGAGCAAGTGGTCGCTTTGATATCACTCCAAGTTCCTGATGCATAAAAAAATACTCAAAGAAGTCGGAAGGGAGAAGCCGCCACACGCCTGAAAAGAGGTGTCCGGGGAGGAGGAGGGTTAGAAATACTTCAATATTCTTTCGTGATCATGGGCAGGAGCGATGATAGTGGATTCACGTAAAGATCATATACTAGTTTTGTGATGACCCGGATGTGAGATAATTACCCGGTAGAAAAACAGAATACAGATTCATTGGTTTTTCTTAGTAAAATAAATTGCCTCCATTGCCACAAGTTGTGAATACCGTGGCTGCTTGTGGTTTTTACAGGAACATGAACCAGAAATTGTTTGATGTTTTTTCGTGATACTCTCACTGCTGCGAAGAATTCTGTAGTATTATCTTGCAACAGTTCAAGTCAAAGGACATTGTTTTACAGAATCCATTCAGTGTTTATTGCAGATTTCGATATTGGGAAACAGTTTTTAACAAGTTTGAGTGGTATGACCGAACCATCTGGTCTGACTACTTCTGATCACTTCGGCCAGCCCGACATTTTATTTTTCCAAACATTTCGTTGTTTTGATAATGCCCGCAAACAAACTGTCATATCACGTCAAGCTAAGAAGGCAGTCGTCTAACATGGTAAGTGTGCAGAGTTAGGAGGGGGGTGGGGTGGGGGTGGCCTGCATGGAGGATCCAAGGAGAAGACCCCAAGGTTGCTATGTGCCAAATATTAGGAGAGCCCGCTGGCTAATACCCCTACTCTTTGTCAGTCAGCAATATTTATATTCTTTACCGATACAGATTAACCTTCAATACTGGGAAACAACCGGACGACTTGTTTTAATTTGTCCAAATATAAGTGAGTACAACACAAAAAATTAACGCATTTCAAGGTTGAGCTTTATTAACCAGTACACAAACACTGAAACGAAGAGAAACTCTTCCTTTCTGAATGATGAACGTAACTGACTTTAAGAAGAACTTCAATTGATAATTAATGGATCAACAAAAAATTCAACAGCTTATTGAATGACGGCAGTGCTGACAATGTCATTTTTATCTAGTTCACGCGATTAGCATTGAAAATTGGTTACATTAGAACAGCTCGGCAGGTGCTTTGTCTGCTTATTGGTACAGCAGGCATATGTATACGATTTAGAAAAACCGGCATCAAGACAGATATGGTCTTTACAAGTAATACTGCAAGTCACATTCACAAAACCTCTTCCATTATCCCGCAATATGACAAAGCCTGAAGCTATCGGCGTACAAGAAGGATTATGGTTAGAGGGGTCTGCGAAGAATTCCTTGAAGTCGTTGTCAAGGCCTCCATCCGTGTACTTCGACGTATGCGATGTTGTTAGTTTGCGCTCTCTGTCGGTAAGACGCTCGATCGACATGCTCAATACGATCAGACCGAGGAAGATTTGGGCAGCTGCGATCTGTAAAAAAACAAAAAAGTTTAGAAAACAGTTACTAATATGACAAAAAAACTCAAAATCAAAGAAATTTGTCAATATCTGTGCAAAAGAGGGGAATCTGACTTATCTTCAGTACCGGCTGTTATTTTGGAAAATGCCTTTGCAATTATCTGGTAAATGATTAGTGTTGTTATGAAAACAGAAATTTTCAAACTAATCTTATGACAACCATCTTGACTAAAAGGAGATTTTCACTTTGTTACAATTTTGCTTTTTCTTGTTTTGTTTTACTTGTTTCAAAGTCTTAGCCCTCAAAAGAGTCGGAGTTATCTATTTCTAAACCGTATATACGTAGTATTAACAATTACAACAAATGAATAAAAATGATAATAACAATAACAATAATAAAAATATAAATTGAGACAATAACAACTTACAGTAACAATAATGACAATTAACAATGATAAACTTGTCACAGGCAAAATTGTAAAGCCCTTAAACAGGAGCAAGATAGCCATTTTTAATTTTAAAAAGAACTAAACTTGCATAAACACTAAGACGATATTGATTAAAGAAGAAACTTCAAATATATTCAGCAAATCATCTTACATAAAGAAGTAATCGTACTTACATAACAGATCAGTAGTTGCCACTTCATGGTTTCTTCAACAATTTAGTAGTATCAAAGAGCAGAAAAAGCCTCAAGAAAAAATATA
>JAOBYH010217082.1:0-10070 GCA_025403525.1 Umimayanthus kanabou | reverse complement strand
CTCTCGTGCTCTCCCAACTTCCCGCGTGCATCCATAACTCGATAGACGCACGCCAAGCATGGACCATTTCTTAATTAGACCTCGGTCATCATGTCAACCCAACTATAAAAAAATGTGTTTAATGGCGCGTTTCTGAAAGCTTGACCTTTGGTGAAGGTTTCTTTGGACAAAGCAAATCAAGAAACACTTGAACAGAGTTCGTACTCAATGACACAGTCCTTATGGAGTGACGGATGCTGGCGCTACTCGGACAGGACTCGGTCGAGCTTGGTTCTCGGTCAGAGGGACTCGGTCGGATGTTCGTTAGTTGCGTAATAACTTGGATCAGGTCGGGTCTCTCCTTTAATATGTCAACCCCAACTGAAGAAACAGTGACTGAAAAATGTCTATCCTTTACCAAGCGCACTAAAGTTGTAACAAGCATTACAGAATGCTGAAGCTAAAGAGAGTTTAACTGACTCGGCACGAGTTGTATTTGTTGAAAGGTAATACTGTCCGACGTTGGGGTTTGTCATAATGTTTAAATATTTTTATTACAAGTGGAGCACAGAGTTCTGCGACAGCTGAACACAACTTGGAACGAGTCATTATAGTTTTTAAAATGCAATACTGTTGACATTGGAATTTGTTATGGTTTTTAATTTTTTTTTACAGATAAAAAAGTGGATGCTGTAGAACAATGTCGTGGTGAATGACGACAAAACACAATTCATGATTATCGAAACTCAACAATGTAATGTACGCACGCTCACCACCTTTCGTAGCATACAGCAGCACTTCACTAACGAGTCGTTACGGCTAGTATTGCGTAGCCCTTCAACAGTTAAATTCACTCATTGTCTGACGTCCACAAAATCCAACCGGCCGGCTGAGTCGTGTGCTAAAAATTTCGATTGTGATTGGTTTTAATATTTAGGTGTCCGATAACAGGCTCACTCTAATCAGACAGTTTACAGACAAATAAGTGAATACTAAAGAGGTTAATAGGCAAAGCTGATTCGAAGAAAGTGTATACAGATATTTCAAAAAAAGTTGTCATAGTCAATAGTCGATACTGGAACCGAAAGGAACTTTGATATAGTCACAGTAATGAGTGATAACATGCCAGCGAAGTTTGTTGCTGTATGGCCATGGCCGGGCACTATGATGAACCTGCACTCTATACCCGCCTTAAGGTTACTATTTTTAGCGGATACTAATGTTAGCGATTTTAGCGATTTTGAAAAAATCGCTAATATTAAGTACTCGCTAAAATTAGTTGTGTTCCTGAATATGTAATTTCATCTGATAAATGTTCAATAAAAATCCTTAAAATCGCTAAAATTAGCTGTCGCTAGTTCTTTCTCAGACAAAATCGCTAAATTTAGTAGTCGCTAAAAATAGTAACCTTAAGGTATTATGAAAAGTCAATGCTAATAGTAATAAATTATTTGTACTGCTTGAACCCCACAGTTCCTTTCGGTTCCGACTATTGACTATGACAACCTTTTTTGAAAATGCTGTATATGTCATGATAATGATTGTTAGAAATCAACCCTTACAAAAGGCCCTCTAATGCCAACATTTATTCCCTTCTTCAGGTTGATATCCACTTACATTGCGACGAATGGGACCAGTCTTTACAAGAGGAGAACTGGGAACCCGAACAAATCGTGCGAGATGACTCGTTTCCAGCTTCTCTGGCATAGCGCTCAGTACCTGGCACAGTGAAACGCCAACGGTCGAAAGTATGATCGAAGGCTAATAAAAGTCAGAACTCGCCCAAAATTTAGCGACTTTACAGCAATGGATGATGCCAGGAGTTGGTCAGAGCTGCTTTCAGCAATTATTTATCATTTTGGAACGTCAATTCCTTGGCATATCGGCATGGCGAGGCAGTACGATGTACAGTGAGACACGACTCCCCAAAATCAACACTCGACAGGCAAGTTGATATGCAAATATCTTTTATTCAGAAACTTCACAAATAGCGTGTGGGCTCCCTGTGATTGTTGTTACATCTACTATTACATAAACCATTACAATACGTTGTTGGCTTACATTTAGAAGGGCACTTTCACGGCTTTGCACATGCGCGAGCTCGGATGACAGTCATTGTTTCATAGCCAATAGAAACCAAGGAAATACACCCGGGAAATTTATCCTGACCTCGATCGACCTTCCAAATTTAAAATTCAGATTTCTCAAACCATGACAAATTCCACTCACCTTCTGAAATGTTGAATTTTCGAGCCTAGAGTTTTATATTAGTAAGAAAAGTAAAGGATAGTAGTTGCATAGCGGTGTTTTGTAACTTTAGGCCATCTTGACAGCTCCCAATTTGATATTTTGCAAAGACTTTTGCTTTTGAATTTCGCGCTGTAAGCAACGAGTAAAAAATCGGTGAAGCGGAGAAACGAAGATGTTCGCTCCACAAAGGCTGCACGTCAACTAAAAGTGTGCCGGAATGGTCTGACCAGTCCTTATTATAGTGGAACTTCCTGTTTAAGTCGCTCAGATCAGCAACTATTTGTGCTTTGTTGCTATTCTTTTGTCCTTTAACGATCAGTAGTGACTCTTGAAAGATATTTGACTTCCTTTTCGAAGGGTCACTCATGATGTTGCTCTTGACTTTATAAGTCACATTTGAAAATTTATAACTTTTAGAAAGATTAAGCGAAGGAACAGTAAAATAAAACTAAAACCCAACGCCGGAATAAAATATGATCCAAACAAAACGATTTCTGATCGCCGATGTGTAAAAGAGAGATATATTTTTTTAGATGAAATTCACCTTCGACACTTCGCCGCGTAAAACCTCAGAAATGGGCTTTGTTCCGGGCCGGAACACAGATTAAATTTCTGAGAACCCGAGCATGCGCAGAACCGTGAAAGAACTCTTTTTAAAATTACATTGGGTTACATTGCATTGCATTACATTACCTTACTTTCTTAATTACGATAACCGACGCCGGCTTTTATCATAACAATTGCATTATTGTGCATATGCAGCTAATTACAGCTATTCAAAAACAGTTTGATTTGTGAAAAGCACAACATCGCTAGATCGCTAAGTTTATGGGAGCTCTGATCTTGCAAGTTGATAAGCTGGACTTGTATCAAAAATAGTTTCGTTGTTGGTTTCGTTTGCTTCGTGTACAGATGAGTGGATGGTGTGTTTGTTTCTATTGCCCTTTGCAGATGTCAGCATTCTTGAAACATCACAGACAACAAACCTCGGCTCTTCCCTTTCCCAAGTAAATGACCCAGGTTGGGCCTAGTCACGTGACACTTAAACTCTGGTTGCTTTCAAAAAATATACACGTAAGAGTGATACTGTAGTTTGACTATTTTTCTTAGCCTAGAGGAGAGATCGAGGAAAGTATTAATTTTCACAAAAAACCGCAATCGCGCGTTTTTTAAATTTGTTAACACCTTGAGTCTGGGTGTTACGTGACCAAATGCAACCAGGATCTTTCTCTCGGGAGAGGGGGAGCCTGGGAACGAGGTTGATCAGTGTCGCCCCTTGTCTTCTCCCACCGTGTCCTTTCGCCCTGCCCGGTGAACTATACCTGTATATTTACCATCAGCTAATTACACAATTTAGAATAAGCCTTTTGTGGACAGGCACGATTCCCACCAAGAGCGCTTGGCATATATACGAACTAATAATAATAATATACTCGCCAGTGTTTGTTGATGAGTCACGCAAGGCCGCGTTTGACAAGCTCTAAGCATTAGATGGCGTCATTTCACCATATTAGGCAGTTTTACGGCCAACACAAGTCGTTGCGTTACAATGTCAACAAGAACAGTTTTTCGCGGCAAAAATACCTTTTCGTTATTCTGAAGCGTTGCGTTGCGTTCGAAACAGCACAAGAGGACTGCCGCAAAATCGACCCAAGTATCCGCAATGGTTATTACAAAGGTACAAATACTATCCGGTTTAGAGTACACGAGGCCCAAAATTGCTCTCGCCTTTTGAGTAGATTATAGGCTCGGTATCCAGCCGCTCTTCGGGGATGAGCCCGCGTCCTCCCCGAAAGACGTTCGCCATCTTGAATTGGATTCTAATTCATGAAAAGTTATGTGAGTATTTCGCCTTGGCAGGCGGATTCCTGATTGGTCGAAGTGAACAATCCCAACCTCACGCGCCCAGCCATCTTTCGGTGGGAGAACGCAGGCTCATCCCCGAACAGCGGTTGGATACCGAGCCTAAGTAGGTTACTGAGCGAAAGGTGTGGATTTTAACTGAATAACTACGGTAAATGTCTCTTTAATTATGTAGTAATACAGTTCAAACAACTTCAAAACAGTCTGCTCTGTTCTCATTTGTTCTTACTTTTTCCCCTGTTGTTATGGTTATTGTCTATAATCCCTCAGTACGTACACTGGCGACGGAACCGGAAGTGCAGACGGGATCAGTGTTTGCTTCTGAGTGTTATTAAGTCAAGGAGCGGAACGAAAAATCGACGAAAGGTTTCCTTTTTCTTGCATGTGTCTGTCGAGCTCATTGTAAGCTTAGATTAGACGGTAGTAGAGTCGAAAGCGAAAGGTTTGAACCAATCACAGTGTTCATACCCAGTCCAATAACAACCTACAATAACAACAACAACAACAACTTTATTTAGAACCAGAGAACTATACAATGCAAAAATAAAAGCATAAATTTACAGAAATGAGGTACTCAGCTGGCTGTAATAACCTGAGGTTAGTCTAGACAGTTAGCTGATTATAGATTACAAGGCTCTGCCGTGCAAATGAAAATCGCGTTTGTGACTGACAACAGAACAGTCATTGCTTCCGTCGCTGCTTGTGTTGCTTCTGTTAGTGAAAGCAAGGCTTCTTAAACCTGAAATTCGCATTTGTGTGAGTTTACTCGTAAACAACATAATTTAAAAGCTCGGTGGAAAGTTACTCGAAGTCTGCTCGATATGCAATATTTCGAAACGACACGGCACAGTAAATGATGTATGCGGCGGGGAGGACGACCTTGGACAGCTTACTGATGATGCGGCTGTACTGTCCCCCACGGCTTTTGACGCTAAAACATCTGCTGATGTTCAAACCTCTCTTGTGGATACTTGGTTTGGCAACGGTATTTGCGTTATCTTCGTTCTCAGCAAGATTTGGCTCTACCTAAAACATTTAACAGATAATGAGTTATTTCACTCAACCAAAGTGTTTGTATTACTTTGCATTTGTCAACAATGAACTTGGCATTTAAATTTTAAAAACTATTGCAAAGCGTATCAAACAAGTCTTACCAAACCTCATTAACAACGATCAGACTAAATTTATAAAAGGTAGATTTATTGGAGAGAACATCAGGTTGGTGGACAGTATAATAAATCATGCTGCTGAGAAAAATACCCCAGTTTACTACTTCGAGATTTTTAAAAAGTTTTCGACACCCTGAAATGGTCACTTAATAGGAGAGCCTTGGGTCATTATGGACTTGGGCCTGCAATTATGAATTAGTTTGACACACTTATCATGATACAGAAAGCTGCGTCACAAACAATGGCTGGTTCACTATTTTTTTAACTTACTAAGAAGAAGGGTAGGACAAGGGTGTCCCCTTTCACCCTATTTGATACTTCTAGCAGTATAATTACTTTCTGCAACAATCAGACAAAACAATTACGGGAATTACAATCAATAAAAATGAATTCAAAATAAGTCAGTATGCAGAGGATACAATTCTAATCCTAAATAGATCCAAAACTTCAGGAACTCCACTAGAAACAACTTACCTGGGGTGACCTACCCGGATTGACCTACCTGTGGTGACCTACCTGGGATGACTTACCCTGGGTGACCTACCTGGGGTGACCTACCTGGGATGACTTACCTGGGGTGACCTATCCGGGGTGACCTACCTGGGGTGACCTGCCATGAGTGACCTACCTGGTGTAACCTACTTGGGATGACTTACCTGGGGTGACCTACCTGGGGTGACCTACCATAAGTGACCTACCTAGCGTAACCTACCTGGGATGACTTACCCTGGGTGACCTACCTGGGGTGACCTACCTGGGATGCCTTACCTGGGGTGACCTATCCGGGGTGACCTACCTGGGGTGTCCTACCATGAGTGACCTACCTGGCGTAACCTACTTGGGATGACTTACCTGGGGTGACCTACCATGAGTGACCTACCTAGCGTAACCTACCTTGGATGACTTACCTGGGGTGACCTACCCGGGGTGGCCTACCTGGGATGACTTACCTGGGATGACCTATCCGGGGTGACCTACCTGGGGTGACTTACCCGGGGTGATCTACCTGGGGTGACCTACCTGGGGTGACTTACCTGGGGTGACCTACCCGGGGTGACTTACCTGGGGCGACTTACCCGGGGTGACCTACCTGGGGTGACTTACCTGGGGTGACCTATCCGGGGTGACCTACCTGGGGTGACTTACCCGGGGTGACCTACCTGGGGTGACCTACCATGAGTGACCTACCCGGGGTGATTTACCTGGGGCGACCTACCCGGGGTGACCTACCATGAGTGACCCATCTGGGGGTGACTTACCTGGGGTGACCTACCTGGGGTGACCTATCTGGGGTTACCTACCTGGGATGACCTGGGGTGACTAACCTGCTGATTGACGTAGAAATCAGTTGCAGTTTCTTCGTCGTCCTCTTCTACTCGACAGATGTTGTACACAATCAAACTTTGCAGTAACGCACTTAGAATAAACAAAATTGAAACGATGAGAAACCAGTCAATCTTTTTCAGGTAGCCGACCGTCGGCATGGCTTGGTTGGCCTGGCTGAGGAGCAACACTGCAGCCAGCAGGATAGTAAGGATGAGCGCAATTCTGTTGCTTAGGTCGGCAGGATCGAGCCAGAAGGCTAGCCAGGAGATGGCTGTGCACACGAAGGAAGGAAAATACACAAGTAATAGAAGGTATTCCACTTCTCTCGCGACCCTGAATGTGATATCCAGCATGCTGTGGTTTCAACTTTATAATGTAATGGTATTCTAGCTTAAAAATATTCTTTAAACTGCTACAACTCAGGTCCATGTACCGAAAAAAGGCTGCAGAATTTCCCACGAGGTCACTACACCTAATCACACCTAATCACCCAACACAACTCGCAACAAGTCAATGTGGCTGAAAAACACATTTAAAAAGTCAAAGCACCAAACTCTTTAATTGTTGATTATTTAAAAGGGAAGTGATTTTGCTGCCCTATCAGCAGTCACTGTCTAGGAGGAGGGGGAGAATATATGACCCCTCCAAACATTAACCCACTTCCAGAACGCGATTTGGTTGTCTTGGATTGTAATCCATGTTTGTCTAACACAGGCAAGATCATTAGAAACAATATCGTACGCAGACTCTATAGTTTCTTCCTTTGGACGGCCATGCAAGAAACATTAAAGAAACCTTGCCTCCCCCTCCCACGAAGAAGCTCGAACACAACACAGTTCAAAATGGTTGTGTTTCGTGCAAAGGAAGTAAATGTGATCTCTGCCAAAATTAGCTAAGAGAAACAAGTACTTTCACCATGAGCTGTGGGAGACATTGTGCTCATATTTTTATAAAATTATCTCCTTACCAGTAGCTATGTTGGATTGTGTCTTTGATCGCTTCGTTCTGCTCCATAAATCCTCCATATTTCTCCATGTTTTTCTGGTGGATTCGCCATTCGATTTCTTGTTTTCAGTTCGTTTGTACACCTAACGGTACGACCGCTGAACCAGCTGACTACCACGGACGCCCAGCGAAACCCAAAGAGAAAGTGGGTGGGAAATCGTTTCCTGGTTGTCGCCTGGAGCTCGTAAGATGAGGGATATGCGAACTTCCAAATTTGGAAGTTGGCGTATCCCTAATCCTTCGAGCGAGCGCCGTTTTCGGGCGTTCCCGAGTGGGGAGAGTAATTTTATGTTCTTACAAGGTCAGCACGATTTCAAAATACAATTGCCATTGTATTTCCTACAACCTGATTGGCTAAATCGCTCGTTTCTTAGCAACCAGGAAACCATTTCCCAAATTTACTTGCGAAAAACACCTGACTTTAAACCGGGTATCTCCAGTCTGCCCAGTCCAATTGCGATCCGGTTTTCTGCAACTGAAACTACATTTCAAGCCCTACAGCAACCAGAGAACCCCTTCAGGTCGAAAATCGAAGCTAAAAGTTGCTACTTTTGAACGGTTCGCGTCTTGTAAATGAGCTATTACAAATGGCCGTTTTGCAGCAGTTTTAAGAGAAGTTCAAGTGTCATTTGTCATCGCTGAGAAGAAAGATCTTTACTTTAAAATTTTCCTGTCGTTTAAGAAAAGCGCATCAATTTTGGAGCAGGCAAACCAAAGTTAACACATTTTGAAGTTGGGGTGTTTTTACTAGAAAATGAGGCCCCTTTTGTTTAACTTTAGTAGACACCTTTTGAAAAATTCAGCCAAATAGATATATATAAATTTACTAGTAAAATAACAGTGGTATGTGTATTACTGTTTGTGTTAAGGATTTAAACAGCAAAACTATTGACGGCAGCAGGAAAAAAAATCTTACCTACCAGTATAAAACAGTTTGTGTCTCTGTGCTTTGTTCATTTTTCTGACGTCGAACTCAGTATGGTGTAGGTCATACAATTCCAAAGACTCCCAGTTAATTTGTACTGTATAATTCTCGCATCGTAGACGTCTAAGTATAAAAAATTACATAAGACTAACATCAATATCAAATATTCAAACGATAAACAATATGAATAATGTTAGTTGTCAGAAACCAAACAGCTCTAAGAAAGTAAAATGTTCTTATCTTGTTTCCAGTCTATGAAGAAAACTATTTTTCTGACTGTCGGCTCGAACGGTTGCTAAGTGCCAGCTGAGTCCGCGGAGCCCGTTCCTGAGAACGGGACTCCTCAACCTCTACTACCCCCTCCCCCTCAGCTCCCTATTAAACTTCAATTCAAGTCAATGCTCAGTCCCCCAATCTCAAATTAGCAATATACGCCATATTAAAAAAATAAGTTAACGTCTATTTGTATTGAGCTAGGTTATACATTCAGATGAACTCCCGATGACTTATTTCAGGATTTACTCGGGTGATTTGGAGTGGAATATTAGTGTGCTCACAGGCTCCTGCAGGGGGTGCGCGGGATGCGCACGCACTTCCCCCCCCCCCCAACCAGGAGCCAAAAAGGTCCGCCTGATGGGATCGTAAAGCATTTAAAATGATACAAAATAACGTGGTGATGGTAGGATTGACAATGCCAATGCATTTCCAGCATTTTGAGGATCTTAAATTTCTAATTTTTTCCGGTGAACCATGCCCCGGACCCCCCCTAAAAGCTTTGTGCCTTCCACACTTGCATGGCTTATCAGTCCAAAGTTAATTATTTGTTGAGCTATGCACCTCACCAAGAAAAATCCTGGCTACGGGCTTTTGCTCACTAGTTGACTGAGCGGTAATTCCAGTTGGCGAGTTTGTGTCTGAATATGATTGTCAGGAAGTGCGTATTTTATATTTCTACGACTTTCTAGCCATGCGAAACTTGAAAAGATAGTAAGTTACCAGAGATTGCAACTACCAACCTTCCAACCTCTGAACTCCCCAAACCTTGAGGTTTGGAAAATTAACAGGAAAATGCCATGAGATTTGGGTCTCGATCCTTGAGATTCATACCGGGGATTCACACAAGAGCTCAATCCAAAATGGAGACATGTGGACTCCAATCATAACCCAGCTGATGAATCCTCTCGATGAATGGACGCCTAAGAAATGATTAAAAATACAAGATGCTGGAATGGGCCTGACTTCCTCTGGAAAGACTTGGATCCTCAGAAAACCACGAAAGACCCAGTATCTGTCTCACCAGATGATCCAGAAGTTACGCGAGTCTCATTCTTTGCTACGCATGTTCAAGAGTATTATACCCCGCTGAAACGGCTTGAGTAGTTTTTTAAATGGACATATCTCCGTGAGATAGTAGAAAGAGGAATTTCTGTAAAGCAGCAAACCGGTTCGTTCAGAATAACAAGCGGTATTAATCGCCCTCGACACGTTTTCGTTTGGATAATTGAGGATGGAAATCTTGATCAACAGACAAAGAATCCATTCCTCTATAATAC
>JAOBYH010216860.1:0-10071 GCA_025403525.1 Umimayanthus kanabou | reverse complement strand
AGGTGTGTAATGTGCATCAAAAATGATTGTAGGTATATTTTAAACCAACGTTTTCAATCTTGGTGATTACCAAGGCTTCAGCACAATATATTTGGACCAAAAACTAAAATTTCATGACTTTTCCATGACTTCGGCCATTTTTTCTAAAGTCCATGACTTTTCCAGGCCTGGAAAATGCATTTTCAAATTCCATGACTTTTCATGACCGTATGAACCCTGCCATCCTTAGTTAGGTTAACTGCGGGACGGGAATGTAGTATACTTGTACTAAACAAGAAGAATAATGAGCAATTACCTTAAGATCACATTTCAACTCAATAACTATTAATCGTTGTCATTTCAAATTCTCGATCACTCATTAAAAGTAACTTGGTTGGATTTGTGCTGCACAGGAGCCGAACCAGCACTTGATTTTCAGTGTTGCTCTTTCCTAAAAAATGGGCGCTCAAGGGTAGTTTCAGGAGATCCCCCCCCCCCGGTTTTTCTAGAGTGTCGAAAACGTTATTTTAAACAGGGTCTTAAATTATATTTTCTTAATATGTATTAAAATCCTGATCTCGCGTTTCGGCATTTCTCTGTTCAGTGTTCTTGAGTTTCGTTTTGAGGATTTCGTATGGTTTGATTTTAAAGTAATTAGATTTTTTGTGTAAACGAATGTATCCTTTATAATTCACGTTTTCGTCTTTGCTCCGACCCATTACGAAATGTAATTAGCACTTGATGGGCGCCCGACTAGATTAGTTCTTTATAGTTATTTCGGGTTCCAACTCATCTAATTTTAGACTAAATTCTGAATTTATTTAAATATGAACTCAATGTAGAAATAGTGCAAATAAATGTTGTTGTTGTTGTTGTTGTTGCTGTTGTTGTCTGCACGACTTCTTTGCTGTTGATCTAGTATTTTTTAAAAGTATATTCCCTATAAATATTTTCTTGGAAAATTCTGACTATCGCACGGGCGTAGGTAAGTAACGGCCTGAACCCGCGCCTGGTGTAAGAGCAAGAACAAATCGTACCATTTTACACAGCATGGAGGACATGGTGTTGAGGTTGGGTTCAGCGGCCAGGATAAGAGTCTTGTTCTGCAGCAGCTGGGGCAGGTTGGCCAGCAAGTGTTCCAGAACCGTCCAATCCCACTCCTGCCACCAACAAGAAACAATGATCTTATTAATTATTCAAAGATGCGATGATCTGCTTTTGTTCTTTATTCACGGTCATGTCACTATCACGAGCATGATCTTGCAACTTGCTGTTGTGCTTGTAGACCCTTCACGGTTTCCCCCGCTATCTTGGTCAGGGGGGGTCGCGGCTATAATTACAGCATATGTATGGGAATTTTTTTCAGTTTCAACCCTAGTAACTGGGTTATTATTTATAGGATTTGGGCAAAAAACATGTCTCCTAAAAGGTTATTGTGGGGAAGTTATGTCCTCAAAACAATTTTATATCTTTATTTATACGCTATATTAATACAGACAGATCCAATTCAGCTGGGGCTGGTTTAAATGGAGGTTTGTGTAAAAGAAACTAAGTACAAAATAATATTTACAATGTTAAATATAAAGACAACAAACAAATACAAAATATAAATACATAAAGGTCCTTATACACGTTTGTAGCAGTTCATTTACCAACACAATACAATGATGTTTCATGTCTTAGGTTTAGAGGTAAAGTTTTCCACTTATGCCCAATATTACAGAACTCCATACATACCATACACATCCTCGAGTTCTAGCTACATGTAATTATAAGCAATAAAACAAAGGTTAAATGATGCTGTAGCCCGTACCAAGCCTTTGCTTGTTTTGAGGCTACAGCATGCGCAAAAATACCTTTCAAGAGACATGTTTTTGTCATGGAATATTGGTTAAAAAATACCACGTGACACAATTAGGTTAATTACATTATTTGACAAGTTGAAAATAATTATAACAAATGTGTTTGTTCTAGGAGATTTTAATGGTTTCTGCGGTAAAAAATGGTAGTTTAGCAATAAAACTGTTTATGCATTGTTGTTAAATGTAGCAAAACGTTGTAAATCTTGGTAAACCACTGAACACTCACATATTGAAGACAGCTCAGCATAGCTTTGAACGCATCCGCAAACGGGATCACTCCCAGATGACTCGTCGTGGTCTTCGTCTCACCAGACTCTTGGGCACTGTACAAGAAACGACAAGTAATAGAAACATTTGTTGATTGCATAAGCCCACGGCGCATCTTGTCTTGAAATATTTAACAATTATTCACAGAATATTCTAAATCCACCGTTTACCGAGATGTATTAGCATATGCCAACTCGGTGACAACACAACACAATCCTATCTGCAAGATTTCCTCATCTGTCTATACCGCAAAACATAAGTTGACGCCGGCCAATGTTTCAATCCGCAAATTATCCACCTCCCAGGAGGTGGACAATGTCCATTACCCAGAGATTGCTAACCAATCAGATCGTTTGAAATACCAACGTCACCGAGTTTGTATGTGCTAAAATGGTTTCGGTTACGATCCATTAAAGGACCAGCACATCATTTTTCATCAAGACCACATTTAGGCCCACAAGTTATGTATTGCGGTCGAATATGAAACTATGTTAAGGTATTTTTGTTTTGTTTTGTTTTGACAACTGGCAAGTAAACTGCGACTATGAACATCTTTTTTTTGCAATCCACTGGGTGGCTCTTCTATACAAAATTGATAAATAAATAAAACAACAATTTAATAACAATTTAAGAAGGTAACTACAAAACTATGTGTGTCTGTCAATATATCACTGATGAATCTAAATTAGCCTTAGCAGCGGATAAAAAGTGGCCTTTACATTTACGAGTAAAAGTGGAAGGGTCAGTGCAGTTTCTATGTTCTTTCGGCAAGCTGTTAAAAAGTTGAGCAGCACAGTCCTGAAAGGTCCCAGAACAAGTGGGAACAAAAAGGTTCAGTTCAAGGGAACCACAAATAACAGTAGCCACATCGACTATGTCCACGTTCGAGCGCTTTTTCCAAATATGTGATACATTAGTTTTGATACTATCACTTTATGTAACATATTGTAAAACAACTGCAGTGATAGTATTCATTACATAAAAACAAGGTAAACAATACTCAGAATGGTTTACACTAATCAAAGCTGAGCAACAAAAACTTACTGAACACAACTACAGCTGTATATGGTAATAACTTAAAGTTGAATCACCGTTAATACTAAGGAAGGTAATCGAAAAAAAGACTAATGCAAGAAAACTACAAAAACAAAATTTAAGGCAAAATTTTAAGAATTTAAACAACAACATCTAAGACAAATTTCTGAAGCACTGATGTAGAATATTGCAAAAAGCTAAGATTTTCATTAGGACTCTACAAGTGAATATGTTCCACAATCTTTTATCTATAGCATCTGTATATTTATTGACCGATTTGGCATTTATATTTAAACTTATCTGAAACAAAGTATGGAAATTTCGTTGTATTTTAAGGATTTGTGGATGTAGGTAATCTACCGGTGTGGCTAATCAGTTAGCCTTGCTTCTGTTTAGCGGAGGTGGGTATATTTGCGGTTTTCGGTAACAATCCAGGAATTACGGCAATTGAACCAACCTTGGTCCACAGTAAAAGTATGGAGAGTGTTTCACTCTGTCGGCAGTTTCATTTCCATTGGAAAGGATTCCGACCCTCTGGCTGGAATCTGATCTAAGCTCAAGGAAGCATTCGAATATCTGAAAGATAAAGGACCAGAAATGTGTCTCAAATACGGGATAACCTTGTCCTCCTATGATCCTCATTGAAGTCTGCATTTTCTAATTTATTGTTTGAACGACTGATGAAATGCTTGGAATCTCGTTCCATTTGGTACTAAATTTCATGATAATTTCAAAAACTAATCAAAACCTCTTTCCTTTGCTTCTTCAATGTCTGCCCAATAAACAGTAGCGATACAAAGTACCTCTTCACTTCTACTTTATTAGATTTCTTACAGGAGAGAAACACAAATGATTTACTTTCGTTATACTCTTCGAAATACAAGTTGACAAAACAAAGATGTTGGTTCTTCTACACTGGAAAATGAAGCAAGAAATCATCACTTACAATGTTCCGTATAACACTTGCAATGTGCGTACTGTATCCATGATAATAATGAGCCCGCACGTGAGATACCAGCAGCTCATAGACGCCTTCTGCATGCGCATGTGGAAGTCGAAAGAGTTTCACCTGATGGTATGCGAAAAGAAAAGGCTTTAACTACCGCTGGCCAAAATGAACCATGCGAAGTGTAAATAAAGTAATTCATAAACAGGTTTTTCAAATGTCTTCAGCTTCTGCTAGGTAACGGGTTGGTAATACAAGCAACATTTTCTTCCAACATGTCTAGCGACATTGTTGCAGGTTCAGTCCTGCTGTTGCGCGTTTTACTACCCATTGGAGCAACTTGTCGCGCAAAGAAATTGATTGTCGCAAGTTATGGAAGCAAGCAGATTGGATCTTTTACTTTCCGCAACACATTTTCCAGCAAACCAACTTGACGAACGAGCGATGCTTATTTGGCTCTCATTCAGATTTAGTTGCAAAAACGAGATTCATGCATCTCAACCTGCAACGCAAGTTCGACAAGTTCCACAAAATGTTGCTTGTATTGCCGCACGTTAGCCAAAATGAGAGAAAGTTGCAATGAAACAGAGATTTTCGGAATCATGCCGATTTTCATTGCCTAGTCCACACATTCCTTATGCATATCAGGTACGCAAACTATAGCGTGAAAATCCACCTTGTGCAAGAAATAATGAAGTGTTTAGGCACACGAGAAAATAGAGAGCAACACAATTCTAGTAAACATTCATGTCAAGAGATATAGTGTAAAAAAAAGAAAATGAATTATTGTCTTCGTTTAACATTTGTTAAGTAAAATTTTAACAACAAAATAGAGACAGCATAACTGATATTATTGTTAGGAACAATGTGGTACAGGTCTTTGTTTGAGTGCAGAATTATAACGATTGCAAGGAGGCTTGCTGGTGCTTCAGTCAGAAGATGAATATTCATCAGTGCAACGCCATGTCAAACACTAACCTTAAACACTTCCACAAGACCATTAACTGCAGCCTTAATATCTTTAAGTTCTCTTTCTTCTTCGAATAACTGGGGGATAATAACAGTGAAAGTAAACAATTCAAGCTTGAGAAGCGTCTTTCCTTAATGAAATAGCTTACCTTTTAAATGGAATACATCTTGCTACATCATCAAAAAATGTTGCCTAAGCTTATTATTTCTGCAACTAGACTGTGACTTCGCAATTTGCGCATAAAGTAATGTTAATGTAAGACCGAACAAACCACACTGTATTGGCAGGCATAGCAGAAACTCAACGGTCTTCTCGCCTTTCTAGACTTTCGTGTTAAGGACATTTTGAGAAAAAGCTGAAACAACAATATTTGGCAAAGTATTAGAATTGCCATTTGGATCTGTACAACAACAACAATAAGTTATTTAGTCCTCTTTAGATTTTGTAATGTTGCCTTGGACTTTTATTCATAGCTTTGCTCATTAATATGTAATTGCATTCTCTACATTTTTGTATAATCTACTAGCGATACTGTTAAAATATTTATGCTCACTCTCTGTGTATGTGAGTGTGTTTTTTTGTGTGCCTTGTATGGTGCTGTCGTAAGTCCGACCTCATAATAATCTTTCAACTTGCGCTACTGGCTACCTGTTACTGCTAGCTTTGGATATTGCAGGCGGCCAGTCCCCTCTATTTTTTTCTTACTTTTTTATTTTAATTATACTATGTAAATCAGTAGGGGAAATAAAAGGATTTGTTGTTATATACTTATGGATTTGTTCCAAATCTGATACACAAGCTCACTTTTGGTTAAAGGTAAATCTGTCAATGCTAGAAGAATTTGAAAAAAGTATAACTAAGAAATAGGGCTTTGACTTTGGAGAGGTGATCTTTTGGTCTGCAGAGGAGACTAACATTTTTCTCAATTTCTCCCAGTTGTTCTGTGCTAAATTATTTGTGTCTTGTGTACGAAGGTTTGTAGGACCTGACTACTGTTGATTTCTCGACAAACCTGTTGATCCAGTTGTACTGAGGGAGAAAGCTTCCTCTTCAACTCCACATGTCTGGTAATAACCTGTAATTAAAAAAGAGTGTTGTGCTCTAAATAGGAAACTGGAGTATAAGTGCTGGCTGACCCATTATGCTTTGACTCTTTGTCAAATGGAACAATACGCAACAAAACCTTGTCTGTATGAGAATTGTTGCTTCGTACAGGTAGAGCTGGACGTCGTGTCCGTATTTATTGTGATTCCACACTCTAACTTAAAGAACACATGATAATTATATTTTCGAGTGATAAAAAGTATTTTACAAACGAGAGCAATCGTATATAAGAAAATTACAAACATAAAAAAAATAACGTCCATCTAAGATCTTAAAGCCGCCGTGTATTCTTAGTTTTATCATATAAATACAAACAAAACGAATCTTTGGAAACTTTTCGGAAATCTTCAGAAAATTCTCAGATACATTCGGAAGTTGTCAGGACAGGTTTCAGAAAGCTTTTGAAACTGTTGACAATTTTCAGAAAATCTTCAAAAATCTTAGGAAACTATTCATACACTTAGGAAATTTTCGAAAATTTTCGCAAAATCCTCGGAAATCGACATCTCGCTAATAATGGCTTATCGAGGATATGGATAATAAGCCAACCCGGATGTAGTCTTCTATAAATCTTATGAGTGGAAAAAAACTTCCAGTAAGACACGCGTTTCTATATAGTCTATATAATACTTAGTAATATGTGCAACATCACCATACAACGTTGACATTGTAAGATAATGCTGCTGCACCTTTACAAATGAAAAGACAGTGGTGATATGAAGTCTTCTTTGCTCAGATATCATTGCTAGGAAAATTGGAATTGTTGTGTGGAGGAAAGAAATATTATGCGTGATTCACAGCAGTTCCTCGTGCACACACAAGAAGACTTAAACAACGTCAACGAAACCTTGTGTTTTCCAATTCGGATATTTCTAAGTAAAATAAAATTAGAACCGGTTTATACTATACAATTAGGTTACGTCTTTGAGTTTTACAATTTGGCAAGAAGCCTCGACTGCAAGTGACTGCAAAAGTTACGGCATAACTTCAGAAATACAATACTTTGTGCACGTTTGAACCAATGACAAGTTTACCTTTTCAAGGATCTTCAATATGTCAGCGTACTTAGTGGATTCACAAGTCTGAGCGAGGTCCACCAACAGCTGCACTGCTCTGGTTCGCACAGTCACGTCTTGGTCCTCGGCAATCTGACTCATGTACGGCAGCACTGCCATGTCCAACAACTCTTCCTTTAACACGAACAACACAAGTCTCCTGCCAAACTACTTTAGATCCATCAAACTAATTACTAATTTTCTTTACAAGTTTCTTGACAAAGGCTGGATAAAACTATTAAATGACATCGGTTTCCTACTTGCATTTGTCAAGGTAAACGGCTTTTTTGCTGTGAGAATATCCAGCAAACAAGTAATTACTATCGAAAACCAACAAGGCTTCCATAACTTCTGTTGAGCAGTGCAAGAGACGCCGCAGGATATAATAAACGAGATCAACATATAAAATCAGTGGAGAACTTCTCATCCTGAGCAAGAGAGCACCTTACATAGTCTTTCGTTTTAGCTACGAATCTTCAGTTACATTTCGAGAACCAGTTGCCAAATTATAATGTTTATTTTGTGATTTATAAGTTCAAGAAGGCATATCTTAAAAATGAATAAATAAACAGTATTTTGGATAAATGGACCTATTGATGGATTATTTAATGGATTGATGGATGGGTTGGTGATGATTGGGTGAGAAGTTGAAAGGAGGGATGCTTGTAGAAAATGGATGGATAGTGTGGGTAGCTAGATGGGCGGATACCTTCTCAAGAAACCATACTGTTTCAATTGTATCAATTAATAACTTTACTAAAGTGTCATGTGTTCTAGCCTGTCAACAAGTGGCACACTAATCGGGGACACCTACTACTGAATATGTACAATTGATATCCTAAAATGCTAATATGTATGTATAATTATACTAAAAAATATTCCAAAATTTAAAAATGTATTCTAAGATTCTGATATACGTAATTTACGCACAATACCTAGCATTTTTAACAAACTGAACAGCATCATGAGAACTGTTTGGCTTTGATAAACAATACAGCCATTAGATGTACTGTAAAAATGTAAACGCATACCTCATACCAATGCCTGTATGACGTCAACACAAAGGAGAGTACATCCAGAACTTTAACTCTAACATTTGTTCTAATCTCATACCTTGGGTGTAAATGACACAAAGCAGGTTTAACGTTATCCCTAAACATGTGCATTTACTGTCTATTTTGCAAGAGCAATAAAAAATAGATAACATTTTTGAAAATTCTAGTCAAAATGAACCAGAAAAACTATATAATCCACAAAGAATACTTAGTACAATGAAATTTATTTCAAAACGTTGCCGGCTGTTATTCAATTTGTGCTGAGTCTATGTCAGTAAATAGTTTTAACGATGCATGCTCCGCGCTTTTCTGGCCTCAAGTGGGCCAGATACTCAAACCATCACCTTAGACCGAACCGTTGTTTTAGAATGAAATGGATCAATGAGTCAAATGTCGTGTTGCAAATTGTCGGTTCAAAACCCAACACTAAACCTAACCCTAATGTTAAACCTAATGTTAACTCTGACCTTAACCCTAACGGTAACCCTAATGTTAGCCCAACCTTAACCACAATCCTTTCATTTAATTGACTCACTGAGTCATAGCTAATACTCATTTGACTCATAGAACAATGGTCTTTGCTACAAATATTTTAACTGATTGAATAGAATACATATTCAGATTGGCTCTTTTGGCTCAACGCCTTTTTTTACACAAACAAAATCAAATTCCAAACTGACTGTTTCAAACTGTTTTTGAGAGGGTACATACGTTCTATTGGAAATAATTTTCTAAAAATAAAAGGTAAACTGAGTCATAGCTCATTACTCACTTGATTCTTAGAACAACGGTCTTTGCTTCAAATATTTTAACTGATTGAATAGAACACGTATTAAGAATGGCTCTAATGGGTCGAAGCCTTTTTAACAAAAACAAAATCAAATTCAAACTGACTGTTTCAAACTACTGTTTTTGACAGGGTATACTATTTGTTGGAAATAATACAATGTTTTTCTAAAAATACAAGTTAAAATGTTATTTGTAATGAAAACAAACGTTTCCATGGTACTAGCACATATTCACCAGACACCTTTGTTTTTACTACAAATAACATTTTACCTCGTATTTTAAAAAGGATGTTACATGGAGAATTATATTTTAAATAAACCATTTTACTATCGCAAAATTTTGCTAGACCTTCTCGGGGACTAAAATTAATTACTCAATCAAACTAACGCTAACAAATTCAAATGCAACGTCAACATCACATTCAGCCTCCACGAGGGAATGGGTCTTGTAATCTCATGCACAATTATGTTTCCTGCAAACCTGAAATACTTCTCCATCAGACTATTAAGGTTTCCCAACCACTCTGCTTTTGCAGGATGAACCATGTTGGCCTTGAAGGCCACCAGATTGAGTAGCGACGCCTCCTAAAAACAGGAAAGATTATAATATTTATTTTATAGTGGTATATACCAAACCGGTGAACAGGGTTTTCTTGTGATCTGATTACCTTATTACAACTCAATTCTTGCGAACATTTGATGTCGCGAACAGTTTGTCGCAAAAATTCCACGGTGCAAAAGTTTTTACTCTCATTACTCTCACCATTACTCTCAACATTACTCTCATCATTACTCTCATCATTACTCTCATCATTACTCTCATCATCAGACACTACAAACACACTTGGTCTCTGAGCGTGCTATTTTAATCGTTTAAATTTTAAGTTTTTTTTAAACGTTTTTGCGCTGTCTTCTTGTATTTTAAGTTCGAAAGTTGCTTGGATAACAACGTGATTTATGAAATCGAGATACCGTTAAATGGTTTGATTTCTGAAGCTCTAGAGATCTTT
>JAOBYH010216749.1:0-10073 GCA_025403525.1 Umimayanthus kanabou | reverse complement strand
GGGGGGGGGAATGGGGGGGTGCACAAAGTGCCCGCGCTAATTTCAAATATTCGAATCTTTGCAACCAATAATGCTAATGCAACGACATTTGGTGACTTTTCATAAAATTTATCGAGAAATTTAATGGTGTATTGACTAAATCCGTACCAATTAAGCCGTTACCATGATAACCACTTTTCAAAAGCAGTTTTGACAATTTTCACATAAGTTTGCTTAAAATGCATTTTTATTTCAAGTTTTTCTATTCAAATCCTTAATTTAAGTAGATTAGATACATTTTCAATGTTTTTGATCATTTTTTTGTTGATTTAGAGCAATTTTTGAATTTTCCAAAACATCCAAGAGGGCCGTCATATAATCAACATGGCGTCCTATGACGTAATTATGACATCATAGGATGCTAATTAAACAACTAATTGATTGGTATTGGCTTAATTAGTTAGTCTACCAAGTTTGATTGCGGTAGCTTTAACCGTTTCAGAGAAAAAGGCCGCGGGCACTTTGTGCTCAGTTTGAATATGTTCGAGCCATCGGTCTTCAGCTCCGAGAAATGCATGTTATGAATTATGAAAAAATCCAGTCTGTGCAAAGGATGGTGGTAGCTGATGGCAGGTCGTTAAGAAAAACTGCCTTGCAAGCTTTCTTGACAAAACAACATTTATACAGTTTCTATTAAGAACTTTCTTTAGTTTAAAATGAGGCGCTTCAATCTTGTAGTTCACTTGAAAATAGTTGAAATTCTGAGCAGAATGTCGTCATACTATTGCAGATTATTGTCGCGACTGATTAAAATTAAATAAATTCCAGTTACATGCGGTTTTTGAGGGTTTTTTTTAACAGTTTTCATGTGTATAGAAAAACAAACAATAATGTTTTAATCGACACTTGTACTTGACTTTAGTGAATATATCAACCAATGTAGTTCCTTATAACATGAAACAACAGATCTAAGAATTAACGTTCCATAAAACATCTGCTTTAAACGGGCAAAAAATACCTTTATTAGAATGAGTCAAGTTTTCTTCCATGCATGGTCTTCGTAAATCACCAGAGATTATACATCCGGTTACGTGGGGTATCGCAAAGATAGGAGAACACAGCATGTTAAATGAGAGAAGAAAAAGGAAAAACCACCCGATGTTATATGTACGTAAAGTATTGTAAGGAGTGGTGACTGGCATAGCCAATATTAGTATTCTTAGCTTTGAAAACAACTATGTACACTAATTCAGACGTCCTTAGACTTAAACAACCGACACATGCACTGTGGTGTAGGTTTTATATACTGAAATAACTGAGATACGAAGAAAGATGGCAATAGAACCAGATTGGAAACATGTGATCAATATACTTTTCTTATTTAGAACAAACTTGATAAGAACAGTAGGCTCGAATCGCCTGAAAAATAAGAACAAATTAAGAACAATCTGAGGCTAGCTGAACTGAAAATGTTAAGAAAAAAACAAATTTAATAAAAATGGTGAAATGCAGCAAGCAGTCAAACTCAGCATCACACAGTAAATAAGTGTTGATATAGTGCATGTATTCGTGGCCACCAATGCCATTGAAATGACGTGTCTTGCACTATCTTTTCACAAAAAAATAGACAGACAGATAAATAGAGAGATTAGATAGAGAGATTAGATAGATAGATAGATAGATAGATAGATAGATAGATAGATAGATAGATAGATAGATAGGTGGTTCTAATATTAAATAAATCTACATTATTTTGCTTTTGTTATTAGGCAAGAGAGTAACGCAAAACACCCAGCAGATTAACCTTATCTAGCCGGGTTTTTTTTTTTTTGAGGTGTCACAGCCCGGGGAGGGGGGGGGGATTCCGATCCCCCTCCCTAACGTTTTTACTATTCATCCTAGAGTGATGAATTTTTGCACAAATGGTAATCACCATGAGTACTACTCGATTTTGGAGTTAGGTAAGGCTAATTACTGATGACATCATAATGACGTCATCGAAGATGTTTCGACTGACCAATTTACTATTTACTTTATGCTTCACGGAAAAACATGACTATTGGATAAAAGAGTTCAATTATGAACCAAAAAGTTATCTGCTGCAAAAATAAAACGGAAACACCTTATAGATTTGAGGGTTAGCAAAGTTTAAAACTGTTGCTATGGCAACAACAAAAACCGCTATAACTGTTTTCCTCCAATAAAAAACTTTCAAACTTTGCAAACAGTAATAGCTACTCTAGCATATTATTTACAGAAGAAACTGTACACGTAGGTTGAAAAGAATAGTGAAAAAGAAGAAATTTTCAAAAAATGAAAAATTACCCACAATGCATTGTTTTGAACAATGATTAGCATGCTTGCTGCAAATCTTGAAAAGCAAACCTTGGACTGTTTTTTGATTAGTACACACATTAGTGCATTGTTCATAAGCATCTAAAACAAGATAATTTTGAAAATGCAAAAAGCGACCTTTGAAATTGTAGTTACCATGGCAACAGTATCAATTGTATCACAACGAAACATGTATCGAAAGATTCCCAATAAAATGTTAGGAAAAGTCATGGAATTTCAGCTTCTTACTGCAATGCATTCCAAAGTTATTCACAAAAATATACCTTGGGGCGGATCCCCCCCCCTGCCCCCCCGGGCTGGATAGGGTTAAAATGGCCTAAAATCTTTGCTACCCAACCGATTTCTCTCCAGCCCCAATCCCCAATAATGACCAGTCCCTAATTACGAATCTTTTTCCGTAATCCGATTTTAGGCTCAAAATCTTACTATTAAATCCGTGATTCGTTGTGAAACTAAAAAATGGTCATGGTTCGTAATTAAACCATAAATCTGTAACGTAATCCGTTATAACGTCCAAAATAAAGTCTTTGGCGTTATTCTCTCTTATTTCTTACATTCTTATTGCGTACCCTGCCTTACCAGACTGTTCTGTAGATTTATAGTTTAAGCGATGAGTTTGGGGGTTGGAAATAAATCAAGGAGTGTATGTTCAAACTAATTGAAGTAAGCTAAAATCTTACAAACACTTTTGAACTAAGCGTTAAACGGCAATTTTCGGAGTGAGTGAGGCGTATACAAAGTGAGATGAAATGAAAGGCAAGGAATTGTTTTTGAGGCGACAGTGTATTATTCCAATCAGGGGGTTTCAGTTTCTATTGCTTCGCGAAGAGTTTTTACATTCATTTGAAGACGAAGTACCGTGTTCAAGTGTTTTCCTTTACAACATAAACAATTGAATGTTAACAGTGAGAAAATTCAACTGAAATAGTTCCTTTCAATTTTCAGGTGAAGTTACCCAAAAATATCCTGGTAAGACATGCCAATGTATTAAATATGAGTTTTGAACAATAAAGTGGTAGAGGGGTAATTAGTTGGTGAAATAAGACCCAACGTAACTCCCACTGTCCTTTCGTTTCCCTGTCTATTCGTGAAATGACCTTGGGACGGGCTTGGTTCATTTGATTTGTATATATTACGTTAGAACAATACGAACATATCCCGAAGATAGGATCGTGCAAATATGCACAATCTGTATATTTCGAAACCATGTTGAAGGTTTAGCTGAAGGTTATATTAATTATCAGCTTGTTTCCAATCATCTTGGGAGTGGAAATTATGGACCTGTTTAAACCTGCGCCTTTGTTCCTTTCGGTTCCACAACTAACCATTTCCGTCGCACACCATTATTCTCAGACCTACCGAAGCGAAGGAGAATTCAAGTTTGCAGAGATGATATTCCAAGACTTTGACTGTGATTTTTATGGAATTTTAGGGAGTCTGGGGTTACACACCAAACGTACGGGCGGATCGCGTATTCACTGATTGTAAAGGAACTTTAAAGTCTGTAATGGGTTCCATATAATTGTCCAAGTCGTCGTCTCAGTTGTTTCACTATGAAACACAGACAGCTCACGCTTAAAGTTGGTACTAAGTCTGGTAGTGGTAGAGCCATTAAGGGTGATTGAGTTGATTTTGTAAGACTTTGTATGGGAATACATATCGTTTTCATGACATCCTTAGTATTTGGTGTAAGTGGCACAAGCAAGTCCGAGGCCCGTTCAGTTATTCTTCATAATTTCTTTTGGAAAATATATAATAAAATTGATCTTATTTTTTTCTTATTTTAATTTTTAAAAAAATCGTTTCGGGCTGGAAATTCAGTTTTTTATAATTCTGATCCAGTGTTCGAGCCCAAAATTGTTCGTAACTTGTTCTTAAAATTGGCCAAATTTGAACCTCAGTGTTATCTTAAAGTTAGACTTTTTCAAATCGTATAGACTTTTTCAAACTCTTTTGCTCCCCTCTCATTTATATCCGGTCTACGAATTTGTATTCTGTGACCGCTTTTCTGTCCCTGCCGTTTGCCGGAAAACGTACAGAAATGTTGTTAGACATCTCACATAATAATTCCTTATTTGCATTCTATTGTTGTTTAATTTATAACGAACTGAGGGAGTTTGCGAGTGAGTGTTACACACAAAATTGATCAAAACATGAGGAAGGATCGCGTATCCACAGTAAATCCTTGTTATCGTATACTTGTTCGAGTCGTCCCATTGGTCCTATATAGTTGTTTTTAATCGGTTTTTGGAACGGTCAGAACTGTGACAGGCCTCTTTCTTTATTTCTGGAAAGCCAAATAGGATTCTCAGGCTTCATAGCAAAAAAAATGACTTAACGACATGTTAATATCAGACTACTAGTAGTGTTGTCATTGGAACAGGAAGACAATCTTCAGGAAGACAGTTCTCATGTATGATCTGGTCCAGGAGTTCTTGTCCCTTGAATTTCGTTTTGTAATTGTCTGTGAGACATTTTGTGGAGCTCAATTTCTCGCGCGGCGATGTGACCCCCCCACCCCCCCCCCCCCCCCGAGAGCATTTTGCTCCATTTTTTGTTCTCTGAATTTATCCGTTTGGTCTTACCTTGAACATCCTTACGAGACTTATTATCCAGAAGAAATTATTATCTGTAAATGTCCTGTAAAATGTGTTTAAATAAACTGATTCTGATTCTGAGACATTTTCTGGAGTTTGACTTGTAGCAAGCGTCGGATGAATATTAAGCAATTAATGAGGTACCAAACAGAAGCATTTCTACAGTACAAACCTCTAGTTACTCACTCACTGCTTAGAGCGGGCTTTTGTTTGGTATCTCGTTAATTCTACGTTGTGATAGTACTAGTAGGGAGCGACGTGTCTACACCAGCATGCAGCTTACTCCAGTTTCGTGTTTCTGCAGAGGCTGAAGAAGAAGATGGCGCATCCCTCGAGGGATGCGTCAGAACCGTGTCGCCCTCCAAAAACTACTCTGTAACACTTCTGGGGCACGAGGCTCTACCGAGCAAGTGCCGCATGAGATGTACTAACACAACATTTGCAGCGATTCGGAAGGAAAAGTGCTTCTGTGTGTACAATGAGAGCTTCAATGACGTGGATGAGACTCTATGCAACGCACGGTGCCTCGGTAACTACAAATATCGATGTGGTGGAAAAAACGCCTCAATTTATAATGCCTACAGAACAGGTATCGCGAGGAACTGTTTCAGTACTTAACATTAAATGTTTAAACAAATATAAATCAATCTTTTTGACACCAAACAAATTTAATGTCTACCAATGACATTCCAATTTGTAAACGAGATGTTAAAGTGAAGAGTCCTTTAGACTGGACTCGCCTGAAACCACCTTAGAGTGATGGCGACCTCCTGGTTAAAGATAGTTTTGTTATATGTTAATATTATTGTTATTATTATTATTATTATTATTATTATTATTATATGTTAATTTTCCTTAATTTGTTATACATAAAAAGAAAGGCAAAAATAAGCATGCAATGTGCACAACCTAAACTTCAAAGAGTTGGTAAGACCAAAGCCTCCACACGTTTTGCGCCACACCGTAGCCGTTGGTTTGATAATAGTCTGAAATGTTATGTCAAAACCCGTTTCACTTTAACAGTTACGTTGGAAACCGCAGTCAGTTTAATAGATTTTAGCAAAAACGCATTAAAGGTTTCCGTCCATACAATCGCCCATACTTTACTTTACCTTTTACTCAGCCTCCACTTTCAATAAGGGCCCGAGTCCAGAATCAAGGAACAAGAAAAAGTTAGGCTCTAGCCCTGATGGGAGGTAATGGAGGAAATAGCTAGTGTATGTGTTGTGTTGTGTTGTAATGATGCACTGCCCGGATACTATACACTTGAATGCCAGCGTGAACGGTAAAGCTCAAATATGACTGATCCTCCATTTCTAAAAACTGAGATAGATAAGGCCATCCTAACTTTTTCTCTATATCATATAAAATGGTAAAAGTTTTTTTAAAAAACACAAACGTTTTCAACCTCTTGGGTCATCTTCAGGTTATGGTCAAAGCCAAGCCGTTTGGTTTGGAACATTGATATACTGAGTTTTCATCAATCATTCATTTGCAAGAGAGATTTCTGAGAATACGTCCTTGAGTTGACTTTCGACAGTAACCAATAAACGACTTCAATTTGGGATAGTTTTACAAACAACCAACTAGATCAATTTCGCAGCATGCAAAATCTTTTAGAATCATTTCAAACTTCCTGTTTCTCAGTTGAAATCAGTACATTTAGTAGTCTTCTTTACACAAACTAACACGATAAGTTTTACTTCTGCTTACATGAAAAAGCAAGATTTAAGGTCCAGCCCGCGCAGTTCCTTTTGGCCGAAAAAAAAATTGGAAGAAAATGAGGATGACCTTATGATAGAGTTTTATACAGTACACTTCATATCAGGTGCTCCCCGCCGGGCTTTTCAGCAACCTGTTTTAAAACAACAAAATGCATGGTTCAGTGGCTATCAGCGGTACACCATGATTTCTGTCTGAGACATTAAGTTAGGCCCTCAGTTAACAGACCACAGCACCGGGATTACCCTACTCTTTTCGAGAAATGTGTTGGTTACTTTAAGTCCACTGATATAACGTCGGGAGACTAGACTAACAACTTAACGACCCTGTCCACGGACGGTGTGGCCAAAAAAAGTCGCCCAGAGTTTAATCCTCTACCAGGCCTGGGATTGAACCCTGGACCTTCTAGTTGACAGTCAGAGATCTTTACCAACTTCGCTAACCTCGCACACACGCTTTATGTTCCTTGTGTTTAATTTACCATGTCTTCTACAGGTTATAAGGAACCAGACAGTAAAGAGGAAAATAAAACTGAAACAAACCCCTCAGAACAGGCAAGTAGTTATAGAAAAGTATGTTCTAGAATAACTTCACAATAGCGTCATTTCCAGGGTCTTCATGTTTTGGTGAGAAAGATTCTTACAAAACATATCGCTCCTTTGGCTCATTTTGAAAATATCGCAAATTTTAAGTAATCTTTCTACCTGTAATAATTTCTTGTGCTGACCACGTCTTAAGCAAAGGTGTCGCTGGAACCTCCAAACCCTTACCCTGATCCCGACCAGTGTTTGGTGGAATTCTAGACTAGCCACAAAAACCCTACCCTGTCCCTGCATGACTGAACATTAAAATATATATAACCTGTCCCAGAATAAACGGACTAAACTCTACGATTTTATATACCCAATTTCTGACCAAAAGTCCTGAAAACCATACCCTGAACAGAGATACATACCTATATAACCAAAAAGACTTCGTGTCTCCATAGTGTTTGGCTATGCAATGCTGACAAGTTCCAACAAGAGCGAAACATCTGTCCATTGCTGCCACATTATTGGTACTCCGGCTACGCATGCGTAGTTTTTGGTATTGTAGATGTTTCTAATTTTGGGACTGTACTAAACTTCTGTTATACTGATTTGCATTATGCATAGCTCACTCTTTTAAGTTTGAGCACTCTGGTATACAGAAGTTCAGTCTCAAAATCCTTCTCTGAGCTGCACTGATGAGCCCTCAAAGGGCAAAATAGTACATGTCTGCAGATTGAGTATATAACCAATATATAGGTATACCCCAACTTGGCTCGGGTAAATAAATTCTCCATTTGCCTGGTGTTTGAGGTCGCTACAACTATTTAGTTATTGTTTATGGTAAAAAAGTCAGGCAGCTACTTAATGTAGGCACATACCACACATCTCTCACCTCAATACTAACCCTAACCCTTAACGCAAACCCAAAGCCTAAAAGAACAAACTAAGTAGAAAAAAAGAAGATCCCTGAACTTGAGACCACTAGCATTTCAATTTTGTTGCCATTTACCAATCTTCACTGTTTATATATGCGTGTAATTACAAATGGCATCGTCCATCACAAAAGGGAACATTAATTTACTAAATGCAACACTTATATATAGAAATCAAAGATATTTACCTTAAATCTGGTTTCCATATAATCGCCTCCGACGTTAGGATCGACTCTGTTACAGAATTTGTTGTCAAGCGGTCTGGATGAATAAGCCTAGTTTCCATACACTCGTCTCTGACGCAAGGATCGTCTCTGTCGCAGAATGTTTTGTCAAACGCTCGGGACGATCATGTGGAAAAACTCTTGCAATTGTTTCAAACTTCCTTACGTCAGAAGCGAATCGATCGTCCCGATAGAACCAATCCTAACGTTAGAGACGATTATATGAAAACCAGGCTTTAAACGCAAGTGTGTATACGTTCTTCTTAATTATTTAAAAAATTTAAAAAAAATTATAAAATACTTTCTAACGACAGCTCCCCCCGTAAGGGGTTTTTCAGTGCCATGATATAAACAGCAACCCCAACTGGCTATTTGCAACAGCGTGACCGGCGAGCAGAGGACTCGAACTCGGGACCTCCGGGTTGCGAGTCAGCGCTCTAAACCGCTCGGCCACGCTGCCTTCCTTAAATTTCATTTGTTGTTAACACCAACAGATCGCGGAATTTGAAAAACACTGGAAAAATGTTACAAATGAGACTGTTATAGAACTGGTGACGAACCTGAGCCTTTTGACCAGCAATCAAACTTTGAACAAGGGAGACACAAGGGTGGCGTTATTCGTCCTGGAAACTGTGGCGACCAAACCTTACTTAGCGCCAACCACAGTCGGAGGCAGTAAAGAGCTTGGAAAGGTAAGATCGTAATTGGGAAATACTACAAAAGTAAAGTAAAGTAAAGACACTTTCTTTATTGAGGGTAACACATCTACACCCATAGGATGCACTCTCCCATGTGGACCTCATCACCGACCGCAACACCGGCATTAGCCTACTGATCCTATCGACAAGTGTATGGGTTCTTTTAAGTCCCTTGATTGAATGAACGTTGAGAGATTAGACAAACGGCTTAACATCCCTGCCCACGGACGGTGTGGCGATAGAAGGTCGCCCAAAGTTCAACCCTCGACCAGGCCGGGGATTGAACCCGGGACCTTCTGGTTGGCAGTCAGAGTTCTAACCAAATGCGCTAACTTCGCACACTATTAATGAGAAAGGTTAAATCTGGAGAAAATTTGTTTTCCAGATTCAGTTTGGTAATGCCAAGCCGTTTTTCTGTGTGGAGAGATCTAGCGACATTTGGGCATGGTGTGAAGCTATATTTTAGTACGTGTGTTAATGTATGAGAAGCAATATAACTGGCACTGACAAAATCTGTCATTATTTCTGTCGTACTATCAGTAGAGACCGTTAGATCTGACTACGCGGAGTACAATTTGACTACGAGTAAGACTTCTTAGTCTTAGATTTTGAACTCGTAATGTTGACTACAAGATATTCAGCAATTCTCGTAGTAAACAGTTAGGAGGACGGCCGACAACCAGTTTGCGAACCCTTGTCAAGAATTGGTCGCACCAAAATGCCGTACTTGTAGTCGAAGTCGTACTCGTTATCAAATTAATCTAAAGGTCTCTTCTGTCACTGACAATGTTACTGTCACACCCATAGCCACCATCACAGCCACTGTAATTGTCATCTTCATTATCAATGTCTGCCACAGCTATTGTCACTTTAACATTGAAAATTAGAAACAGGCACTGGCACTGCTGCAACTGTGGTTTTTTACTGCATGATACCGTGTCTAGTGTTGTCTTTCTTTACCTCTGGCGCTGTCTCTGTAATTGTATTCATCATCAGCGGTACTGTCATTATATTTTATTAATTGTCACTACTACTC
>JAOBYH010216638.1:0-10075 GCA_025403525.1 Umimayanthus kanabou | reverse complement strand
CAGATCCCATACACCCACCACCACCACCATGCACACACACACCACCACCACTACCACCCTGCCCCGCCCCATGTGCCACAACCTGCGCTCCATCATGCCCAGCCCCTTGCTGCAAGAAGAACAAGGTGAAAGACTCGAAGAAGAAGGTAGAGAAGAAACCAGCAGACAAAGTTGAGGTGAGAGTCCTATACCATGTTTTATAACAAAAGTGATCATAGCAACAATAGAAAAAAGTTTAAAATGGAAAACGCAACTCAAACCCGCGTATACAGACACACGCAAACGAAAATAAAAACTGGTAAATTGATATCACTTAACAGATAGGACACTAGAGAAACACGTCAAAACGCAGCTTAAATTTCTAATTTTACCTTTATTCTTTACTAACCTGACAAAATGAGAGGTGACACTAAACACTGTGCTTTAAACTGTCTTTAGGAGAAAGTGGAGAAGGAAGACAAACCAAAAGAAGTGGAAAAGACAGAAAAGAAGGTATCACTAATCCGTTCTGTTAGGGATTTATCGAAGGTTTTTCTACGACTGTAGAATATTACCGGTATTTTACACAAGGCAATAACTGATTCCAATCAATCAATCAATCAATCAATCAATCAATCAATCAATCAATCAATCAAACAAACAAACAATCAATCAATCAACCATTCAATCGATAAATAAATAAATCAATTAATTAATGGACCGATTAATCTTAAAAATATACAAAAGTCTTGCACTACAGCCTTGAGATATATAAAAGACTAGTCTATGAGAACACAAGATGCAAGATATTCGAGCGAAAAAAGGACGAGCGTTCGATTTCATGGGTAAGGAGCTGTAGAAGAATTTGAAAAACACCCAGACATTTTTAGCACAGGAAGTTTCAGAAAGAACAAGCAAAAAAAGCGAAAACATACAAGCTAATCAGTCTTCACTGGAACCCTACAAAATTAGATGGTTCTATCCTATAAAATACGAATATAGACATGAGCAACAATGCAATTCTCGATCTTTTCTGATATTTAAAACTTACGTCTCAACTGTGTTTGGTTCCTAAGGTCGAGGAGAAAAAGCAGGATGAACAAACTAAAGAGGAGGAAAAGGAAGATCAAGAAGACGAGGAAATGAAGGATGATGACGACAAGAAGACCGATGACAAGAAGAAGAAAGACTAAGCTGATAAGCTGATACTCAGCTTTTAGTTTGGGAAGTTTTTCTTCCCTCGATGTTTATATCTTCCTCTTTGGAACTCCTGTTTGTAGATTAATGTTGAAACTCGCGTCTCGCCAGATTGTTTCACTATTGTGTACAGGAAAAAGGAAAGTTGTTTGAATGAATTCAATAATACTGACAGTTGTACATTCAAACGTAAATAAAGAAATTTTATTTTAAACAAAACATGACTTGTTTAATTTGTTTTTTTAAATACTGTAGCCACTGTTACTTTTCTTTCAGAAGTAGCATTGCAATTTCTCACGATTATCGTTAAAAGAATGGATAAAAAATATTTTGAATGAATGCGCAAACAATTTTGTCTTGATTGCTCCATTTTATTCAACTGACACTGGTTCATTTTTATTTTCTTTTGAGCATGATCAAAAATCTAGTTTTAGACTGGGTCCTTATTACAATAATGCTTCAGTTAGAACTAAAATATAAAATGGCACATTTTGAAAAAACAGACCGTTCAGGTAATGATCTATTTCAATCAAGTTTGTTTAAGAACTTAGTCATTAATATTTCCATTAACTGGGGTAAAGATTTTCTCAAAAGATTTAGCAGTGTGTGGCAAAACCTCTGCTGTCGTTCCTGTTGTGTTATTTTTCATAAGCTGCTGTAATGGAAAAAGGAGAGTGACGGAGAGAGGGGAGGGTGGGGAGTTGTGGGACAGGGGTAATGGTAGATAGTGCATCCATTGCGTTATCCATGGTATTGAACAAGACCAAAAATACATCCGTATCAAATATAAATATATTATACATTGTTTCCAAGCAGAGGCTAAAGATAACATATGAACAGAACTAGTGATGGATATACTTATATTACATATATCTAAAACACTTGTCAAGATAAAATAACATATATGGTTTTGATCATCAGAAACGACCAGATGCTGCGGGCATGAGCAGTGCAATAAATAGTTTTGTACTCAGCAAAACTGAAACTCGATTCTCAAATTCCATGAACCTACAAAGAGCAATTTTTTTTAAAACAAGACATGAATGGCGTTTCGCCAACAATGGTTGTAATCTACAGCTATTCCACAAACATAAGATATCAAATACATGTGTATCAGTTATACTATTACAGTAAATGGAAACTAGATTTAACTAAACAAACTGCAGTAATCAAGTTAGTCTTTAAACAGTGTCACTGTTTGTCTATATGTGGTGACAACTTTCAGGTTGCCAAAAAAAAAAATGCCATGGAAACGAAAGTCACCTAAACTACTATTACAATGACCTACTGTGGACACAAACATTGTGTTCCTGAACAAAACCGAATCTTAGTTCCAAAATGAGCCTTTGCTGTCATGTGAAAAGTCTTAATTTCGTATTAATTGGGTTCATGTTTTCTCTACTACGTTAGTAAATCCCTTAGTATTAAACAGCACTTGTGTCCTCGCACCAATTATCAATCTTAGACTATACAACAATAAAAATCTGACAGACTGAATATTTGGTTGTACCCCCAACCGACCCCACTTGTTACTAAAAACAAATAGTTATCGTTTCAAAACCCTTTTCTTCAAAGGGCGTTTTTGTAACACCTTTTATGAACGTTTTGGTTTTAGCTGCACGCAATTCAATAAAATCCCCCAAACCATTCAAACATGGAAACCTCAGGAAAAGTTTCGTAAAACTCTCTTCCTATGAGATAACTGTCATATCAAAAGCTGTCTTGTCTTATTTTGTCATGTTTTGGATTCAACTAAACGGGTACCAAACCTTCTTATGAAATGATTGCTAATAATAAAAGAATCTAAACAAATTATGTTGTTGGCCAAACAACTCCTTGTTATTATTTGGACAATCAAAACAAAAAAATGGGTAAAGTTCTTGTTAAAAGGATTGTCAGAACGCAAATTGTATGTTTGATGATCTCGGTGCTTTTTATTGGCTTACTAAACAGAAGGTCAAATGGAATCATTGAATTTTTATAAGAGGGCAACATTGATCTTCACAGCTTCTCTTGCCAGAAGTGCAAGAATAGAGGGTCAGCTAGTATTAGTTAATCGACCAAGCATGAGATTTTGACAGCGAAGCTCTCGAATAAGGAGATCGGTGGAGCGTCACCATAAAAAAATGATGTCTGATCTTGTCACCTGCGTACCACGTCATTATCAGCCAATCAGAGATGATTTGATGGACTAGGAACTTTTCGAGCGGTAAGTCTCCCATAATTTATAACTTTCAGTATTCTAAAGGATCTCACTGCGCCGACAGCACATATAGATCTGATTTGAACTCGAGGGTAGGTATTGCACTACGGGACAACTTGGCCTTCTTTACTCCTTTACAAACAGTACGTTTACTTCAATTAACATAAACCTAGTTTCCTTTTAAAGCACTATTGTTTTAACACATCAATGAAATGCTTGTTGGTGTTACAAACTAGATGTTTCCTTAACTAAAAGTAACATAGAAAATATCGTGTGGTAGATAAGCACACCAAAATCGGTCTTCTCGCTAGCTTTGTTGCAAATAACTAGTGGGAGAAACTACTATTGTTCATTTCGCCTGTGCGTCTAACGTTTGACCCCTTTGACCCTCAGGAAAATGTATTCCATAGCTGTTCTCTTATTAGCAGTTGTCTGCGCAAGCGGAACTCCTCTCAAAGGTAAGTAAAGATGTTCTATTTTTCTACTAAAGAAACTGAATTTATTCATAGTAGTAGTTTACATACTATATTGATATTTTTTTTAAAATATTCGAATATGCCATATAAATCAAAGAGGTTTTATTCAAGAAGAGCATTATGTCCACGTTTTTTTTTCTTCTAATAGCGAAACTTTTACCTTTACTAATACAAAGGAAGTTATTGAAGTCATTTTATTTCTAACATAATGTGAACTACAACTTAATCAAGAAACGCTGACATTTGTCTCACACTTTTCAAGAATTTGTCTGACCTCACGGGGTTTGGTCAAAGGATGTCATACTACCCAGTGACCTAGAGAAGACACAACCCGTGGAATGGTGTTTTAAACTGCTAATTGATTGGTTTGATATTGAGATCTGAGCTATTCCTCAAAACATAGTTGAATACAATGTTACTTTTGACACGATTTTTTAGGGGAAAAATTTAGTTAACAAAGTAGAAAACCGGTTTAGTTGTTCTACTGGCTTAAAGAGAACGTAATACAATGCGTTTTGTTTCCTCAATAAGTGATCTTTATTAAAACAAAGAACAAAATCGCAAAAATATATTTATACCAAGACAATTTGTGGGCAATAAAGAAGATCCACTTTACCAAACACTACAGTATAAAGTAATAGTATTATTTATTAATGTAACGTAAGAGACGCTTGTGTAACATTAGGTAAAATATTGTCAACAACACCCATAACAGAAATTAGAAATCAAATCTCAAAAATAAAAAAATTATGTAACAGATTATTTCAGGCATCGAACACTAGTCTGTGAGTCTCTTGACATATTTCATGTTTTGTAACTAATAATTTTTTTCTTTAAGTAATGTGAAAATGTTATATACTTCTCTGAAACCCTAAACAATAACAACCTAAACGTCACATAAAATACATTGAGTTTAGTTCCTTTAATCTGTGTTGTTACAAATTCCAAGCCAAACATATAGCACAAAATGTAATTACTTACAAGTATTACGACTAAATATGGTAATGCTTTTGCTTTGCTTCCAGAAAAGAGAGACGCTAATCCTTGTGGATACGGATGCCCCATGACATGTGCCCCTGCTTGCGCATCTTCGTGCTGTATGCCTCCGCCACCACCCCCACCACCACCACAGATGGTTAACCATGTGACCCATGTTCACCACCATCACATCCATCACCAGGCTCCCCAGGCACCAGCTATGCCTCTGCCACCAATGCCAGCACCTCCTCCAGCTACCGTCCAGAGCCAACAGCATGTGTGGGAATATGTGCCACCACCACCACCCTGCCCTCCCCCATGCATGCCTCCACCCATTTACGTCCCACCTCCTCCAGCACCATGCGCACCAGTCTGTGCTGCCCCCGCACCAGTCTGCCCCCCAGCCTGCCCGCCCCCATGCTGCAAGAAGCGCTCTGCATAGACTGTAAATACCAGGACACGTCGAGACATATACATAGATTGCTATGTCCAGCAATAACGTTTTACGTTTTGTTTTCGAGAGGGCCAACCGGGATGAGATTGAGACATACTGCGGCAGTATGAACAGTCACAAGGCACACTTTTTGTAGAAATTCTTTGCAATTTGTCAATGTTAGTGTTGATAGTCAAAGATTTGTTCCTTACTGTTTTACAGACTCTGTAAATTATTGTAAACGAAAATAATAAAAATTGATTTATAAATTTAACCTTTCGTCCAAGTGTAGTTTATGTGACATAAAGAGATAAGCACATATACACAAATACGCCTTGGTACACAGACACCCAGACAATTAGGACAGACAGACGGACAGTTAAGCTGGTATACAGACAGACAGACAGACAGACACAAGTACAAACTAGCTTACGGACGAAGCCGAGCAAACATAGCTGTCTTCAAAAACGACCCGTTGTTTAAAAAGCATTATCTCTTGCCAAAATGCAACAGAGGACAGTGGTACATGAAGAAAGATTGACTTGTAATGTAAAAAGATTACCTTCTGCAAGTTAAAAATGTTCGAGTATGAGCTTAAATACGCATACTTTGGTCAGCAGTAGCACACCCATGAAGGAGGGTCTGAATGGGGTTAACTGATTACTGAGAATCGCCTAAAATTTTAACTGATTACTGAGATTTAAGGATGATTTTAGGTGATTACTGATAATGGATATCAAAAAATCTAACTGATTACTGAGAATCGGCTAAAACGTTAACTGATTATTGAGAACTGGGTACCCCCATTCAGGCCCACATGAAGGATTATGGTTCTTATATACTGTGGTGTGGTACTGAAACAATTTCCATTGCCCATCTGAAGAGACTATTGAATTTTGTTATTGTTGGCTAAGGTTTATTAATTTACAAAGCTATTAAATTAAGGGATTTAGTTAAACAGTCAAAGAGACATGTACTGTTTACTCACGAACAGTACGAGAGCCTAAAATTGCGTTCTGAGTCCTGATGAAGGTTGCAAGTTGAGAAAATAGATTTTTCTTGAGGTGCACTATTCTAAAGTCCGGAAATATCAAAAGAAATATCTGTAACAATTGCATTTTCAAAATGAGATAAATGAGAAAAATAAGAAAACTTCAAGTTAAATATGTAAATTTTCTTGTTTTGTACACATACTTTAAAAGAATCTTTTTAAACGATCAATGTAACGTAATTAGTTATAGTTATTCTAAACGTACATTTCTAAAGCTTACACATTTGAAATGAGAACAACTAGGGCCTAAAGAGTTGCATAACTGAATAGAGACATGTTTCGAGAAAATAAAGCTTTGTGCGTTGTGAACCTTTAACTTCAAACAGAACTTTGTCATAAAGATATAAGTTTTGATCGTTTTAAAATTCTGAACAATAAATATACTTGCGTGAATACGCGTTTCAAAGATTGTTGCTGGGTGTTTGAGAACGCAGATTTGTTCCACTTAAACATAACTGGTGTATTGTGAAACATCAGTAAGTTAAGAACTAGGACTGATTGATGAAAAATTTACCCCAAACCAGGAGATAATTTATACGAAATGTAAACCTGTGCGAATGTAGTTTACACAGTAAATATAAATTAGGTGACTTCGAATTGTTAGTTCTAACTAACAGAAAACCTGGAGATGTCTTTTTTAAAAAAGAATAGTTATATTCTTTGTTGATTTTCTACTTATGCATGTATATATTCGATTTTAACGGTTATATGAAGAGCAATCTAAAAATCAAAACTTATAACTAGGGTCAGGTGGCTCAAAAGAGCAATTTCACAGTCCATGAGATATGTGTGAAAAATACAAAACGATGACCAGCAATGCTAGAAAGAAAACCTGATCTTAAATAGTCCAAAAAACCAAAACAACAAGTTAATAACATCCTCTTTCTAGTATTAAATATAAACAAGATTTGTCTAGAAACAGGTGCAAATAGAAAAAAAATGATAGTTTAAGAAATGTAAAGCAGGTTCCATCATTTTGAAGTTCCGTTGCGATTACTTTCGGTCGGTTGATAAAACGAGACTTTCTTTTATTTGTTTTAAACCTTACCAAAGTTTGGGGGAGAAAATGGGTCAATTGTCCTTATCAAGATTTCAATGAGTTCATCAGACATGAACGCCTACCCGCTTAGGGTCACACAACAAACACCACCTCCTTCTTTTCATTGGGCGTTTTTACAACAACAAACTATTATGAAAGACTTGAAAATAGGTTTTGCGATCACAGCTTTGTTGACAGATAACGTGGAGAGGGTTGTTAAATATTAACTACAAACTGTTTATACTTGTGTTGGGCTGGTAAGTCAATGACCTAGTGAAGAAAACTTGTCACTGCCATTAGATATTCTTGCAAAGGAATGCGTTAATAGGCCGCGGTAGCCAATCATATTTCATTTCTTGACTGGTAGTCGTGCTTCGATCGAGCTTGTGGTAGTAAGTCTTAAAACTTAACTTTATTATTCGCTCACACACCCGCGAAGGATCTTAAATCTCTGGCCTTCTTGGGTTAAAAAGAAGGTAAGAGAAAAACAAAACGCCAATTATTTTAACTGTCCCAGTTAATGATACCATAGTGGATGTGTTACTGAGTTGTAGAGAAAAGGGCGCCTTGGTTTCTCAAACGTTTATGAACTTCGATAAAACACACAGTCATTCATAACTCCGGTCATGACAGGACATTTGCAGCCACGAGAAACAAAGAAGGGACAAATTGTTTCATAAGAAGTTGGGTTTAATTACACTTCGGGGCAGACGGAATCGCCACGGGAGCCTACACATGTTTGCCCTTTTTTTATCTCAAAAAGAATAGTTCTTGAGCTGTTCGTTTAGAAAGGGACCGGTTAAACACAAATGGCGCTCTAACTATATTTGGAAACCAATAAGCTGTTCTCGAAGAAGTTACATTGCCGTCAAGCCAGTGAACCTTATGCACAGGGGGCAAAGTTAAAGACATGCCAGACGCTTTAAGCGGTTATATATTGCGAACGGTCAAAAGATTGGATATATCCATATAAGATCAGTCGCAAGAAAAAAATTAAAGCAAGAATACTATGGCTTTAAATGATACTCCAATAGACTCCCCGTTAGCTGATAATTTAACTTATATTAATTACTCATTTTTGTGTTTCCTCAGGTCGTCATGAACACTAAAATAATAGTGTTGGTACTAGCCCTTGTGGCGATTTGTGCCGCCAAGCCAAAGAACCCTCTCAAGAAAGTAATAAAAACCAAGTCAGGTATGGTACTATCTAACTTACTTTCTCTCAAACTTGTCTATCAATGTTTAGTGCAAACGTTTCAGTAGTGAATTCTATAGTTTGCGCCTCCGTGTCAGTCTTTATTTGAAAAAAATGAGCTGTTGCGGAATCTAGAAGAAATTCTAGAATAGAAGAAATCTTGTTATTGTTTTAACTCTGGAAATCCTCAAATATTTTTCATGTAAGAAAACTGCTCTTGATTCGAAGGCATGGTAGTACATTGCACTGTCACTTCAAGTTGAACAAGCTTATCGGCCCCTGGATTTCGAACAAATTAGCGAACAGTTATAATGTTATAAGAATGAGTTAGTTCACAAAACAATGGAGCCTTGATGTAATCTTTTAAGAGAGTTCTATAAATACTAAACATAAAACAGGAAGTGGGCCTTGTTTAATAGTAAACTCTAAAATATCTTGTTTTAAAGTAAACTAAATCTTAAATCTTAAAGTTTAAAGGAAAAAGACTAGGCTTTTCTTTAACCAAGTTCTTGATTCTGACATTTCCTGTTTTGCACCTGTTGTCCCAATTACCAGTAGCCGTTTACAGATACATTGAATCCACCTGCACAAACTAACATCAAACCGTCGGGAAAACTGAACCGTAAACAACTTCGTTGAAAGAAACAGATTATTTCAATTCTTTACAAAATTCTGTGTCGTGGCTGTTCAGATATTTCGGTTAGTTTTCAGTTGCAAAGGTTGCATGTGAAGTAATCGTGTTTAGGGAACTACATGAATACAAAAATGTTGTTAAGATCTTCCAAACATTTTGCTCTATGAACTGTGGCTTATCAAGTTCAGACTTACCCAGCCAAAATCCAGATTGACAAATTGTCCTCAAGTGGCATCTAACTGAGACAACAAAAACTAAATCATATTAGTAAATGGTAACTAGAATCCCAATTGCGATTATATCCAATTAGCGTTTGCTTGTCGCTCATTGGCTAAAGCACTCGCGAGTGAATTGGATTCCATTTTGTTTTAATCCATCATTAGGATTGGTTTTTGTTGTCTAAACAACCTTGTTTACAGTTGTCGAACTGTAGCGACACTAACAAAAAAGAAATTGGTTTTGTTCTTATACACAAGAAAACTTATAAATTATCATTTTTGTAGTTCGGGAAATTAGTTAAGGCCGATATCATTTTTATGATAATAAGTTGTTCCTAAAATTAGGGAAAATGCAAAGATTTTAAAATCCCCGTAACACTTGAGTTACACTAAAAACGTTTCCATGTTCTTAACTTAACGTAACTGATTGAGTTGAATTTATTAGTTTCGGACAAGTTATAAATGCTAGTTACTAAGTTCGGAGTCGGAACAATATTAAAAATAATTCAGTAAAAATGATAACTGGTATTAGTTAAACGTACCAAAGGTACTAATGAAAAATGTGAAAGATTCTTTACGAGCTAACAAGCATTTATTCAAATTGTCTTTCAGCTGACAAGAAGTGTCTTGGATGTCCATGTGCTCCTCCACCCGCCCCCTGTGCGCCTTGCT